>CATIWR010116800.1:0-10232 GCA_949677035.1 Omphalea diandra | reverse complement strand
AAAGAAAAGTATATGAAAGTAAATTAGTTTCAGATCTTTCATACATGAGAGGGAAGAGCAATTGACTTCGCCTTTTTGTATTCTCTCACTGCCAAGTCATATTCACCCTTACTAATGCTGCCTCGAATAGTGCTTGGTAAGCTGAATAGTGTTCGGAATCTCTGAAGCATTCCTTGGACAGATCTGATCTTCTCTGCTTGAGACTATTTACAGAAGAAAAAAAAAAAAAAAGAGCAGCTAAGAGACTAATGTTGCACCAAAGTTGTGAACTTGAAAGCAAATTTAAAATGCTAATAACTTACAAACCTGTCTCTCAAATAGAGGCTCAAAAGCACGATTAGCCAGTGCGCTTACTCCTTGCATGCAATTGAACAGGTGAGATGTTCCAGAACCTTCAGGATCTTCTTCTATGCGTTTCAACTTTGATTCAATATCTGTAATGTAAATGAATCAATGATCTTCATGTCAAAAACAAAAGACATGTAGCATATGACTACCAGCTAGAAATCTAACAAGCTTTGCATGACAATAATTACAGCCCGGGAAGACGGGTGTCCACCCAAATCTCTAGCCCACTTGTTGTAATTAAGACTTTAAGATTAAACGCTAGTAATTCATGTGATATATAATTTTGCATACCATCAATTGTAGTTTTGCAAGAGACAAAGCAATCAAAATTGTCTTTAACCAATTGTTTCCTCTGCTGTGTACGTCCTTGAAGATCAGTTTTTAAAGCGAGTGCACCAGCCTCCAAGTCTGCTGAACTTGTGTCTTGATGTATTCGAGATAGAAACAGCTTTGCGTCAAATTTTTCGGAGAAATATAGCAACTTCTCTGCAAATGTAAGTATTAAAAACGAAGTCAGAGTTGACCCCCAAAATATAGGTACCCTCCAAGCTTAAACAGCCACCACTTTCTTAAATATGAACCTCACAAAATTAAAACAGGTTGAAACAGCTTTTCCATCCCAATGTGAACTGTCCAAAGCTAGAAACAGGTTGAAGGAAATGCTATCAAGTTAAATTGACTAAGAGATAAGGGATGAAATGCAAAATGTTTAGCTAAATTAAAACAGCAAACAAGCTGGGTTCTCTTTTGCTTTTTTGGTGAGGTTGGGTACAAAAATAATGCAACATATTTCCATGTTCAGGTAGCTGTCCAAACTAGGATCATGCGATTCAGAAACAGAATAAATATAGAATAGCAATGCATTTGTTATTTTACCGAAAGCTTCATACTGAGTTCCCCAAAGGACACCGAATATTCTGAACAAAAGGAAATTAAAGAAAGAAATAGAGAGATACCACGAAGGTTACTATCCAAATTTTCTTTTTCAGATTTTGGACTTTCTGATGATTCAGTGATCAACCTCAATGATCTGTTATCTATTATCCTGTCAATAAAACACTCAAGTTAGCAAAACTGATGATCAACCTCAATGATCTGTTATCTATTATCCTGTCAATAAAACACTCAAGTTAGCAAAACTGACAGTAAGGGATGTACAATTTTGGAAAAAAACAATTATTTTAATCTGAACTAGGAAAATATTTGATGGTTCTGTTACAATTACATCATTACAGTTGTTAGTAGATATCATAGATAGGTTTCTTTATCTTTCAAGGAAATTAATTACTATTAAGAGTTTCAAAAAGAATATATCATAAACCTGTCTAGAAGGCTGAAAATTTTTAAAGCAAACAACTAGACGAGTCAAGTATTAAGACAAAAGGTCAAAGCCATTATAGCATTGAAAAATGAGCTAATCACAAAGTAAAAAAGTAGCTGATTAACAGGATCCAGGAGAAAGTGTGCAATGGAAGGAAAGAATCAATAAAAAGAGAAACTTACCCTAGCCCTAGTGGATCTATACATTCCATGCCACGAGGGAAAGACTGCAGATTGTTAAGCCCCTTTTTAACCAATGTTGAAGGTTTCCGCTCATACTTTTGAGCCACTGGTGCTGTTCTTGTCTCTCTCATTTCACGAACCCTACGAGCAAGCTGTTAGAGGAGTATGCTTTAATTACACTGTTGATACACAAAATACTTAGGTTTTCTCTCCGCACATTGGAATGGTACTCAGTGCTTATTTTAAATAATTTAAAATTCTTAATAAAGGGATGAACATGCATAGAGCATTCTAATCAAAGAAACTTAAACTTCAAGATGTAGAATCAATCTTAAACAGAAAGAGCATTCTAATCAAAGAAACTTAAACTTCAAGATGTAGAATCAATCTTAAACAGAAAAACTTTTAGAGCTTTATTCCAAGATCTATATTTACCAAATGATTTAACATTGTGAATCAAACAAAACACAAGATGCAAAAGGAAAAGGAAAATTTTTAACAAATGTACTGTGAGTGTCCATGCCTTGTATCAGAGAAGTGAACACACAACAATTCCTCTGACTGCCTACTATTATATTCAATTCTTTGACTTGATAAATCAACTTAAAGCACACTACAACAGAATATCTCTGCAGTGTTATGAAAACTTATATTTTCTAACAGGAGTCTGTTTTGAGTCACCATGCACATACACCTTTGTTGCACCATCTTAACCCAATGCTCCATGTTAAACCCACCCATAAACTAGAAAAAAGTTCAAGATTGCTGGTTAGCCTGTTCAACAATTCAATTGGACTCAATAATGCACAGCGATATATGGAATTGATGCCTGAGAATTTTAAGGATTAACCCCAAAATTTAAAAATCCCAAAGAAAATCAAAGTAATTTCAAAATTACAAGAAAAACCAATATAATCATAAAAATGATATGGACAGCCCAAATGACCTATAATAATTGAAACCACAACAAGAGACAGTTGGGGGAGAGCATTTAGTAGGTTTGGTTTTCAACAAAACCAAATCAACTAAATTTTATATTTCTAAAAACTGACCCCAACAAAATTTAAAAAAAAAAACAAATGAACCAAACTTATATACTCACAAATCAAACAAATTCATAAAATTTTGGTTCAGTTTGTTTTGATTTTATCAAAATTATATGTATTTTGTGCTGGTTCAATTCAAATTGGTTTGACTTTTAAAAAAATTTGGTTTATTGGGCTTTTGATATAGAAAACCAGACTGAAAACCAAAAACCGAAATTTTTTTTTTTAAATTAGAACTGAATAGAATCGATTTACAATAAAAATCCAAGCCAACTGAACAAAGTTGGTTCAGCCAGTTTTTGGCTCACGCTTAAGAGACAGCACCTAAATCAGCATGAAGCCAAAACGATGAGACCCGGCCTAGCTGCCACTATAGACTTCAAGGTTCTTAAAAGTTATTTTCAATCTTATGAATCCAACTGATTTGGGCAACAAAACTGTCTTGTTTACAAATTTCAATTGAATTTATTCAAAAGAAATCAAGAAAAAGAATGGTTGTTGAAATTGATTGTAAATCCCTCCCTCTATTTCAAACAGTTCAAAAGTTTATCTAACTTCTTGCCTAAGAAGTAGTTAAACTCTTCAATTGCAGGTCTCCTGAGCTAACAGACCTTTTTCATGCTAACAGATTCAACTTCAAAGCCTCAAATACAATTAACTAAACCATATGTACCTATTCCTTCAATAATTACACAAGTACATAACAAATCTCCAAAGCAGAATTAATGTACACCACCATCCACAAAGTACTGAATGAACTAAGATCATTAAGATTAAGGGAAAAAAACCTCTTTACTGCTTCTGTTGCATTGCAGTAAAATGCTAAATCTGAACTTTGTTTCAATAAATAACTCTTAGGACCTGAGCCTAACTTGGATGTTGGTTACTAAGAAAGAACAAGAAAGATAAGAAAAAGAGACAATTGGAAAGGAAAAGAGAGATGATCGAAAAAGAGGATTCAGGAATTCATCATTAATAAATTGAGAATGGATTACAGCTTACGCATCTATCCATAAGCTATTGATTTAGCCAAAGAACAGAATCACACCAAGTTCAACTACTGAAGACTAACATTCCTACTAACCATGCTTGTTAAAAAGTGAGTCAACGCTTAGAATTTTACGAGTTTACGAGTCAAATACTCGAGTGAGCCAACTCGTATAAAACCTGATTTTAATAGACTCAGTGTAAAATCTCGAATTTATTTGATAAAATTGGTAAAAATATGAGTTCATGACCAATTTAACAAGTTTATTTTTTACCTTATCTTCAATTATTTAGAAATTTAAAAGAAATATATTGAAAGATTAGCTCGTACTCTTATGCAAGAAAATCTAATAATTTGTATCTTATAAATTTTAAAATTAAGTTGGAGATGCAAATATATTTGATTTAATTATTTTTGGCTTGTGCAAGTCTTTTAAGTTTTTTCCTTTTAAACTCTTGGATATTCAATTTCAATAAGATAAACTGCTTTAGAACTAATTCATTTTACGTCTCTTCATTTTTATCAATAATCCTCGTAAAATTTGCTTATTTAATAATTTGCCTAATTACATGATACATTGAACATTTCAATAATTTTTTTTTTGCCTAACGTATTATATGTTTTTAGTCATGTATAGATAGATTTTTATTCATTTGAATGAGTCAGTTATTATCTTATTATTTAAATTTTAATGGATTAAAATAATATACAGAAGACTAATAAATTATATGTATCATATTTTAAACTTTTATTTATCATTTAATATTAATTTTTTGATACATATTACTACATTTTAAGCACATTTTACAGTGTAAAATCTTATGATTTTACGTTTTACAATTCGAGTTTACAGGCATGTTACTGATTCTAGGTTGAAAAAAGCATGTGTAACAACCATGCTACTAAGTGTGTATATAAATGCCAACTTGTTACAAACGACATACCTATTCCTAACAATGCCCTCCTCAAGAAGAATATCTTTGTCCTCAAGGATGATTGTGAAAGCTGCCCTGCCAATGCATGTTTAATTGCATTAGAGTTCCTTGAACCACAATATGATTGCCTCGTTCAATATCTCAAATTGACAGTAGGTACAACAACATGGACCAACTGAGGAAAACTGAGAGAAGGCACCAAGTAATTTGACAGCGCATTCATTGCTTCGAATGATATGACATGAAGCATTATTGTTAGAACTTCAAAGCAACTGGTAATAGGTGGAGTTGAAAGTAATACAGCCTTCTTTCCTTGTAACAGATAACAACTGCAAATATGCTTTAAGTTAGTCTTTTTCTTCATCCTCATAAGTTCCAAGATGGGCAATGTTGAATTTACTAGCTCTATTGCAGCAGCTCTGTGGAGCCAAGAGAAAAGAAAAGTTTGCGAATAGCTGAATCCTTAGATTAAATGAGAAAAATAGGCCATGTATAATCTGATTGATTCCTACAAATCCATAGACCTCAGAGATTCTCAGCTTACAGTTTCTCAAACACTGTTAAGGCATGAACTCATTATTGACAAAGAATTAAATTTCTTTCTTGGTCTTATCCACATCTGTCATTAATTTTCAGAACTTGATTTCTTTCTCTGCCTTCTCAATATCTAAAATGCAGCCTCTCTGAGTACCACATCATTGCATAATTGCAACTAAAAATCTACATCACAACCACAATAACACTGATATATTCTTCAACTCTTCATCAATCTTGGCGAAAACCCCACATAGATGTAACCTTGAAATTTAAGCCCTTATCAATTCCTCAAGTTGATCAAAATTCTAGTTGAAGTCGTCCATATTTTCAAGTCTCAAAATGAATTATACTTTAAGAGAGCGAGTAGAAACAAAAGGAGAAAATAGAAGATGAAGAAAGAGGAGCAGACAATGAAAAAAGAGGGGAAAACAAGAAGAAAGAGAATAATGCAGAAGCCGCCTTAGAATTAAAGTGCTCTGCTACCAAATTGTTGGGACCTGAGCTTAACCTGGGATGTTTGTTTACTTAGAAAGAAGTAGAAAGAGAAGGTGAAGAGAGTTAATCAAGAAAGAGAATTTCTAAAATTTGTCATTAATCAATTAAGAGTGGGTTAAAGCTTATGCATCTATTTATCAGTTATTGATTTAGCTACATGATAGCACTACAAGAAGTTAAACTACGGAAAATATTCTTGCTAGCTAAATATAAATGACAACTAGTTACAAAATGAATACCCATTCCCAACAATTGTATTGCTTTACACTTCAACTTTATTGAAATATGCTGCGCCTAAGCATGAAAGCAATTCTCTCAAGCACAAAACTGCAATCCAACTTAAAATTACACTATCTTAAGCTAGAATGTACAAGTTTTACCAATTTTTTTATTTCATCTTTCATGAGAAATTCAACTGAAGGGGTTGCTCACCAATTTTTCTCACACATCAATATACTATCAAACAAACAAAAAGCTACACCAACAACAGGATCAGAAAAATTAAACTTCATAAGAGAAAATTAGACAACCATGAACAAAAATGGCCGGCGAAGTTTGGTATCAAGATCAGGAATATAAGTAGGTATGAAAGAGAGATATGAGAAAAGTGCATCTATAAAAAGAATTTTAACTCAGAAGTACAAGATAGTGGATATTGACACCTGAAAATTGGATACTATCTGAAACACCAGGGGTCGATTACCGTGTACTTTGACACGTAACAGAGTAGATCAAATCTCAAATTTCCTCTCTTTTCTCACACTTAATTGTAGAGACCCCATGCAAAATTATTCATTTGTATCAACCATCACCGCCAAAACCAGTGATGAACACCTCGCTTCCTAGCAATTTTAAAAATAGGAAGACAGACAAATCTATATTGATAAAAAATTAACTCAACTCCCCATCAATCTTAACCAAAAAAGCACCCCTCAACAGTCAACGCCCAAGTAAATCATTTCAAAACATGCACACAGTAAATGTACACCTTAGACTCCAAAAATTGTAGAACAACCATATGTAAGAGTAGATTACAAGATTCATACTGTTAAAAGCCAAGAATAAAGTCTCCAATTCACCTACAAAATCAACACCACTCCAGCACCTGCCTCCAACCGTAGACACTCTCTCACACCAAGTGTGCATACACCTGCCCAATAGATCATTTCAAAATCCTAAATCCCAAACATAGACTCCTACTGATGTTCAAATTTCTATTCTCACAGTTCTAGAGACCAATCCAGACGCATTTTTACACTTTAAACACATGCATAAACAGAGATAGGTTATTCAGTTATCAAAATAATGCAAACAATATCTATAAAAATACATAATAATAACAAAACTGAGAGAATTATCAATACCTCAGCTTCATCAACTCTTTTCCAGCAATCAGGCTCTTCTCCATCCCACGCTCTATCATCCTCCTTCCCTCCGCTCTCTCCTCCTCCTCCTCCTCCTCCTGCTCCACCTCTCCCTTTCGCTCCCGCTGCTCCTCCTCGATCCTTGTGCTCCTCCTCATCTCCGCTCGATATACTCAGCATTTCCACCTCCGAATCATCGTCATCCTCCACCACTCTCCTGCTATTCTTCTTCTGCTGCTGCTGCATCGTGCTCGTCACCGGCCTAGGCCGTGCCGCCGCAGCCGTTTTTAGTGGCTGCACAAAATTGGCCACCGGCTTCCGATTGGACGCAGCCGCCGACGACGAAGCCGATGGTCTCTGGTAGTTGAGATCGCGTTGCGCTTGCTCCTTCAATGCCATCTGGAGGAGCTCATCCTCGTCGTCGCTGTCGGTTGACATTTTCGTAATTTAATGGAAGGGTGGGGTGGATTAGATCTGAGCAGTTATAAGTTTGATTATGCTGTATTTAGTGAATGTTTGTGCGTGTTTGGAGAAAATATACACGAAAGAATGAAGAGGGAGGGAGGGAGATTTGGCTGTAGTCTGGTGTACGATTGAGTACAGTGTCAGTGGCTTGATGAAAAGACACGTGTATATATATTTTTTCTCTTTTTTCCTTTTCATTTAACTGGTAAAAGCTCGTTAATTTAAATTTATTTAAAATTATCACTTTTTAATTGAAAATGATTAAAAGGATTGGGTTGTGATTATGGTTAAAGTTAGTTATTATAACTGACACTTTTGGCGGGTGAATTTCTGCGCTTAATAAAGTTGCTCCATTCATATTAATTCCCAATAATTCAAGTTGTTATCCACGCACCAAAAAAAATTGAAATTAATTAAGTGTTATTCATATTTTAAAAAAATTACACACCACAATATGAAAAAAAGATAATAATTTATTCCTATAAAAAAATATAAAATATGAAAAACGTCTCCTTAATGGATTTACTTTGAGGACGTATCTCAAACTATTGTTTTACCTGCTTTAATTTAATTTAAATCTCACTCATTTCATAGCAATTAATTTTAATAGCCATTTAATTATAAGGTAGATTCTATTATGGTTATTTAAAATTAATTTTATATAATTTAGTCACAAAAATATTACATTTATTTTAATTCACTTATTCCGATAAAATTAAAAATTTTTAATAGCTAAAATGAAACATTCAAAACTTTTAAATGGATAAAAAATTAATTTAGCAACTTTTTTAGCTGATTCAATATCTAAAATTGAGTGAATTCAACATCTAAAATTAAATTCAATTTATCATAAAATTAAAGTTTTGATATTAAATTAATTCAAAAAAATAATTTAAATTGGTCTGAACTTTTTCAAAAAAAAATTAGGGGTCAAATTGGTTTTTAATGCATTTAAAAATTTTTGTCAGATGGCACTGCACCTACTGAAAATTTTTAATTTTGTTAGAGTAAATGAATTGAAATAAAAATAATATTTTAGAGACTCAATTGCATAAAATTAATTTTAAGTGACTACAATAAAATTTAACTATAAGTAAGTGATCATTGATATTAATTACCCCACTCATGACATTATTTTTGGTTAAATTTGTTGCTATTATTGTTATCATTATTTTTGTTGGTGTTTTTATACATTTTTTTTTATTGAAGTTGATATTTATTGCTTTTAAAACAATATTGATCTATTTTTTATAATGAATATAATTTTTCAAAATATCATGATATTTTCAATGAAAAATTAATTCTAAAAAATGTTGAAATATTAAAATAATTTTGAAACTAAAATTTTTAAATAATAAATTAAAATATTTAATTTAATATCATTATATAACGTTGAATCATAATTTTTCATTTTTAATTATTGATGCGATATCGCTTTTGAATTGGTTCAATGATACTCTCCTCCATTAGAAAAAAATATATGAATCATCAAGCAGAAAGTTAAACGACTCGCCCAGTTTTTATTAGAAGACATGATTATCCAAACCTCATTAATAGCAAATTTGGTCCGCAAAACGAAGCGACGTCACCGGCTTGAACGGTTCTTTTGAACATTCCTTACTTATTTGCATCTTCTCGGCCTTTGAAGTTTCAACTTTTGTTACGGCCATTTTCAATACGAGAACAATATTATTGTTCTTCTTTTTCACTCGCTAATCCCTTTCAACAATAAGTTGGCTCATCTCTCACAACTCATAACAACTGGTCATATAAGTAATCTTTCTGCCAGGCCTTGATGGTAAAATAAATTCCATATATTGCAATGATTCAGTTAATTTGGTGGTCATGTCACATTGGTTCATTTCCAGCACACTGAATATCTTGTGCCCACCTTTTGCAGACAAGACTTGATTAAGAATATGAACCCAGATTGATAATATTAAATAAATATAATGATAAAAAATGCTTCTTTTTTTTCTTTTTTGTCATTACGCCGTTTTCTTAAAATCATAGTATAGCTATGTTGCTATGTTCCCCCCTTCGCTGAATTGTAACTGTCTCCCTCAAACACCCTCTAGGCATTGGCATCATGTATATGAGTACCTACCTTCAAACAACTAATACATAATCATGTTAACGTCATTCGAAATATAGCAGGCAAAACCAAGTTCTAACCAATAAACATATCATCTCATTGAAACAAACTTAGGACAGACAAGGAGTTTTAATCTATGAATATATGATTAGACAATAACGTCAAGTAGCAATAGTACAATCAATAAGGCTATGTAAGCAGTGCGAGGAAATGAATGTTTATGCGCTCTTCTTCAGCAGCATAGTGTCTTGAATTCCTGAACATCATCATAGCGTCCAAGAAATACTGGAGAGGTTTTACACACTCTTCTCTTCGGCAGCATAGAGTGCTTTGACTTCCTCAACATCATCATAGCTTCCAAGAAATACTGGAGACCTCTCATGTATCTTCTTTGGAACCAAGTCGAGTGCCTGCCAACATAATTGGTCAGGTCAGACCAAGCATACAAGAATTGCA
>CATIWR010116780.1:0-60859 GCA_949677035.1 Omphalea diandra | reverse complement strand
TATTTATATAAAAAAAAATCGAGATAAATATATATATATATATATATATATATATATATATATATATATATATATATATATATATATATATGTTGCTTAACATAAATATGAATGTATATATTGTTTATAAATTTATTTATTAATTAATTTTATGTATCTGTTATTTTTATTTTATAATATATCAATAAATTAATAAATTCATAAAATAATATATTTGATAAACTTTACAATGATATTTTATATACATAAAATATATTTATAAAAAATATAAATGTTTGAATTCATAAAGAAAAAAAAAAAGGATGCAGAATTGAAATCTCACATTGTTTTTGATAAAAGAGTTGTCTCCTTATAGGGGCTTGGTTGTTCAATTACCCTTCAAAAAAATTTTATTTATCAACTAAGTTTAAATTGAATTAAATTAATATTACGGTTCAAGATTTTTAAACTTTGATTAATGGTTTGATTTAATTTTTTAAGAGGTTTAATTTATTCAATTCTTAATCGAAATCAAATTGGATTGTCTTGATTTGAACTAAATTAATTAGACCTGAAAATTATATTGAATCAAACTAATTTTTCGATTTGATTCAATCAATTCTTTATTTTTTGGTACAATTCCAATTCTTTGATTTTTTTTAAAGATTTAAATTTTGGTCCAATTCTAAAGATTTTCAAAACTGCAAACCGAATTAATCCATACACGGTTAGAGTATGTCACTTCCAAAAGGGAGTATGTTCAAACTCTTATAACTCTCATATGATTTTAGTGGGAAAAAAAATCAAACTTTTTTATTTTTTGTTGCTATACCCAAACTTCTTAAAATGACCAATTACACTTGAAATTGATCAAACATATGTCAAGTATACCTATAATCAAAATTAAGTTGTGAAATTTGTCATTTTCTAACATTGCTATTACATGATTATTATGCATGTTATAAAAGTGTTTGTTAGATAAAAAAATCAATTCAAATTTAAAAGAAAAATAAATTATTTTTAATTTTTCAAATTTATTTAAAATTTTATTACTGGTTAAAATACTAATCTTAGACTTTTTTTTTCCTAAATTTTAGCTAATTGTGAGTTTCATAATAAAATATATAATTTTTCTAAAGTAAAAATGGATAATAATTTCATAAATAATATAAATCTCTCAATTTTATTTTGAACATGGGTACAATTAGCATGAGTTTGGCCAATTTGGTCAATTTTGTATATAATTGGCTATTTTAAAAGGTTTAAATATAATGACAAAAATTAAAAAAGGTTTAGATTTTTAATATCATTTGGCATATATAAGATACGTTTGAGCCTAACAAGTTACTTCAATTCCTCCATGAATTAAAATCATAGGCAAAGGCTAAAACAAAAAACGAGAGGGCTGAAAGATCTTAGCTCAACTTATACAATTTTTAAAGCCCTTGATTACTAAAATATTAACTAAAGATAAAATTCAGTCAAATCACAAGGGCCAAAAATAGAGGTTTAACAATTTTAACAAACCTTTTGGGTTGAGGAATAGATCAAACCAATAACTCACATTTCACTAGTGGTGAGAAGCAGAATTAGAATTTTGGGGGAATTTGAAACTAGACTCAGTAACTTAGATAGCAACATAAGAGGCCACAATTTATGAGAAAATGATACTAGCACAAAGCTACAAAGCGTGTCAAATGCCCTAAGCTTTGCACCATAAAGCTTAAAATGCTATTATATCAAACTCCAAAAGCAATTAAATGTCCCACTTAAAAAGCTTTAAGAGCCATATGGATGCTCTTAGGCGATAAAGAGAACCAAAATAAGCTAGAGAGGTAAAAAGAACACTAACATTTTTGGGGGCACTTGGAAGACTAAGAAAAATACAAAAGAAAACTACTAATAGAGTATTCATGTTTGTAGACTTTATAGTTAAAGAAAAAACTTAGAAAGCCATGGTGATATAGGAGCCATAGATAATTTCATAGTAGATATAAAACCCAAGCCTCAAATTGCAAGTGCAAAAAGATGTCAAAATGTTGAAAGTAATATACTATAAATCTATAAAATTAATGGGAATAAATAAATACCATGTCAGTAAGGTGCTTGGGTAAAAGAAGTAGATTTCATAATTACACCAATGGATGATTTTGGTGTAGCCTTTAAGTCATTATTCTTAAGGAGAACTTAAGCTATCCTTATCCTAGAAACAAGTTGCCTCTTGTAATTAAGATATAACTTTGTGTAGTACTAGCATTCATGAGCCTTTTCTATGAAAAAAAAAAGTTATTTCAACTTTATAGTGTAAAAACTAGGTAAAAAAGGGTTGCTTACATATATGATAGTAATGATTACTGATGGTGAAAAAAAGATGCTAAAATATCCAAAATCAATCAAAAAGATGATTTTAGGATACCAAAATCACGTCACATTAGTTACAAAAGTTCTTACCACCACACTGAGAAGTGGATCGTGAAATTAAATTAAGACTTAGAGTGAAAACATTAGTTAGAGATCCATACAATATGGCTTTACCAGAATTGGCAAAGCTAAGAAAGCAATTAGATGAGCTTTAATAATTATAATTCATTCATCCACCTAAAGCTCCTTATGGTGCCCTTATCTTACTTCAAAAGAAGAAGATGAAAGATTGAGGTTATGCATTGATTATTGAGTCTTTAACCAGAATACAACATACAATAAATATATAATCCATTTAATTGCATATCTCTTTGTTCAACTTAGTAAAGCTAAGTACCTCACAAAGCTAGGCCTCGGATCATACCACTATCAAGTGAGAATAGTAAAGGGAGATATGCCTAAAACTACATGTGTCACTCGATATAGTACATTTCAATTTCTTTTTATTCTTTTTAGACGAATAAATGCTCTTACTGATTTTTGTACTTTGATGGACTAGGTCTTTCACGATTATCTCAATAAGTTCATTACGGTATAATTAGATGATATTGTGGTACACAACAAAACTTTAACATAATACAAAAAACACTTATCGTTTATTTTCCAGTTGAGGGACAACAAATTATTTCTAAAGAAGGAGAAATATATTTTTACTTATACTTTCATCAAGTTCTTGGGTTGTGTAATAGAAAAAGGTTACATAAAAATGGATGATAGCATAAACAAAAGGCTTAAAGTTAGAGAAATCCTATTAGTGTTACAAAGTTATGCTATTTCTTTAGGTTAGCCAATTACTATCAACATTTGATTTAGACATACATCTATTACATATAGTGGCATACATAACTCTTATAGCTAAAGCACCATTAGAAATGGAAAGTTAAATGTCACAAGGCATCTGTTGTCCCTAGTGTACTAAGAAAGGGGGTTGAATTAGTGGCAAATTTGAACTTTTAATTTAGAGGAAACTCATAAAAATGAAAGATTAGAGAAAGGGGTAGGAGAAGAATGAACACAAGAGTTTTATAGTGGTTTGGGTATTAACCAATCCTACATTCACTCCCCAATTCACCAATTGGGTATTTCACTCAATCACTAGTGTTTTACTAGCTCACACTCAACTTAGTGCTTAGGCTCACTCCAAACCTTACAACTTGTGTTTTCTAGGCTCACACAAAACCCTTTTACAAGTGTTTTCAAGGCTCACACTAAAATCTCTCACAAGTGTTTTCAAGGCTCACACTAAAACCTATCATAAGTGTTTTCAAGGCTCACACTTAAACCTATAAAAGAGTTTTCTAAACAAAGGCTAACTCTCAAATCCAACCCAAAAGGTGTTTAAAGCTCACACCAAACTATATACAAAGAAATAAAGAATTAAAGATGAGAATTAACTTAGGAAGAGTTTTGGCACATATCAAATGGTTATCCTATTGCATTCAAGTCCATTTGGTGGTATATTTATAAGCAATAACCACCAAAGAGATGTTACAAATAAACTATATCCAAATCTCTAAGTTGTGCTAGACATATCTTGCATTAAATGCTTGTCAGACGAAATTCACAGTCGAGATTGAATTCGCGGTCGTTATTTTTGAACTATGTCTAACGATTAGTCCATGTGGCATGAAAACACTGATCTTTGTAAAAACTAGCCGTCGAATTTTTTTAATGAATCTTAAACTTCGCGGTCACTTCTTCAAATTTACGGTAGCTATTTTTCTTGTCGGACACGATTGTCACTATGAAATCGTTTGTCTAACATGGAGATGTTGTTTCTGAAATTCGCGGTCGCTACTTTTGAATCTCAACAACTACAACTACTTTTTTGAAATTCATGATCGCCACTCCAAATTCTCGATTGCTAATCCAAGTTCGCGATCGCTAATTTTGAAGGCATATTTTCATACTTGGAGTTTGTTGCTTATAATCACTTCTATTCAACTCCTAATGAGGTTTTATCTTAATATCTGCAAAAACAACATTTAAAATTGATATTAGAACCTTTCAATCTATATTGTCAAGATCAAAAGAGAGCCTTGAATTAGGTTTGAATAACCTAGTCTAACAATCTCTCCCTTTTTGATTTTGACAATCTAGATTGAATATGCAAAGCATAAAGAATCAATTATGTATGCTCCTAAGAGAATGATTGTGAAGTGATTAAAAAAAACATAAGTATGAAATTGCTCCCTCTCAATCCATACTCCCCCTTAGTTATTCTAATAAGATCATTATTTTAGCTTATTACAAATGTAGTTCAATTTCTCTCCCCTTTTTGTATGTTCCCTCTTTGTATATTCAGTCAATTATCTCTCCCACTTTGTCATGATCAAAAAGAGGGAATGAGAGGGAATAAAAGAGAGAGAATAAAGAATATGAAAGGGAAATGACCATAAACTTGTCAATAGTTCAAACTCAAATATGAATAGAAAACATAAATAATTTTGCATAATTGATCACAATATATCACATAAGAAGATAAATGGATGAAACATAAACGCAAAATAATTCAAACATTTAAAAGATGCTTGAACATATAAACTAGGGCTAGAAATTTAAGAGTGGTCATATATGGCCCTAGTAGAGTATATGATTTTTTATGATTGATTTGAATATTTGAAATGCAGAAAACCTCAAATGCAAAATGAATTTATTCAACTCAATATACAATCAATCAAATCAAATCAAATATGTCAACAAATAGATATATCAAGTAATAAAACTCTCCCTCAATGTATGCATAAATATATTAAGTTAAAAACATAAGGGATAAGAGATACATTACAAGTTTAGTATTAATGCCTTGATGCCAAATAACCATTTGAAACTTTTATCCCTTTTTCATTAGTAATCTCCATTCACCTTTAGATTTTCCATGATGAGAATTTAGTGAAGGAGTCTCCATCCTGCAATATAAAACACTTTGTTTTGGTGCCCAAACATACTTGGGTCCTTGGGGGTTAGTCTTGAAAGGGTCCTCCAATTTAAGGTGTGCCTTCCTAATGTGGCAAAATACATTGATATGCATGTATCTCATGCAATAATGACATTGGAGCTTAGACTTGTGAGTCCTTCTCCTATGCACAACCATAATATGAGTAAGGGGATTTCTCATACTTGGGTGATGAGAGTGTATGCAAGTGCATGAGTGATGAGAAGTAGAGGAGAATTTTCTATGATTATGTGGGTAAGCATGCTTCTTGTTGTATATATAAGCATGATTTGCTCTTTGAGTCTTGGCTCTTGAGCCTTGGGGGATCTTTCCTTTGCTCTTAGGCATAAGTGGTTTAATGCTTGGGGCACCTCTTTTCCCCATGACCTCAATACTTGAAGTTTGAGGTGTTGATGCTCTAATGAATGTAGTGGATGAAGAAGTAGGTAAAGAGGCTTCATTAAAGCCTAAACCATGCCTAACTAAAGGAGGTCTTGAAGATACAATAAGTGTATCCAAAGCTTCCTTCCCCTTATGAAATTTAGAGATGGAATTTCTAAGTTATATAACTTCATCCTTTAAAGAATCATTTTCCTTTCTCAAAGAGTTAAGAGAGAATGAAGACTTAGAAAGATTCTCTAGTGACTTTTTGAGTTCTTTATTAGCAGTCCTTAATTCACTTACAAGATTATTTAAGGATTTAAATTCATCTTCTAGTTTAGAACATTTTTTTTCTTGTAAGTTTTTATTTGTGACTTATATTTGTCACATTTCAAAGTGAGAGATTCTAAAAGCTCATCGTTTATATCATCAAGTGCATCATAATCATCATAAGAATATGAAGAAGTACGTACCTCTTTAGAGGAGTCCTCCTAAGCCTTGAAGCAAAAGTTTGTTGCTTCATCTTCATCACTTGAATCATCATCCCAAGTAGCCTTAAAGGACTTCTTATTTTCCTTGTGATGATAGGAAGATGACTTTCTTTGAATTCTTCTTTCTCTTCTCTTTTTTATCAACTCCTTGGTCATTCTTGATATTTTAGCAAGCTTTTTTTCTTTTTTATCACTTTCATTTAAGTCACTTAAGCTTGAATAATCTTCTTGAGCTTTGAAGGCCAGAGTTTTCTTCTCCTATTTGTGTCTTTGTTCTCTTAGCTTCTTCATCTCTTTATCTTTCTTGAGAGACATCTCATGAGTGAGAAGCTTACCAATAAGGACATCAATTGACACTTTCCCAATCTCTGGACTGGACTATTGAATGTTGCATACTCTTGCACTAAATTTATTTAATGAAAGAGATTTGAGGATTTTAGTGTTTACCTCATACTTAGTAAGAATCCTTCCAAAATTTTTCATGTTTGTGACAATAGAGAGGAGTCTATTTGTCATTTCGATGATGCTCTCATGGTCTTTCATTATAAAGAACTTCCACTCTGTCACATACATCTCTAACCTGCTTGATTTCACAAGAGTTGTCCCCTCATGATAGTTTTCTAGTGATTTCCATATGGCATATGCAGTTTGGCAATATTGGACTCTTCCATTTTCTTCTATTGACATGGAGCTTAGGATAATAGTCATTGCTCTCTTGTTCTTCCCATTTGCCTTCCTTTGTGTTTCACTCCATTCTTCTCTTGTAATTACTACTTTTACTCCTTCAACCATTTTTGTTAGAGGTTTCCACTCTTCAAGTATAAAATCCCACAAGTTGATGAGATCGTTATCAAGATAGATCTCTATTTTATGCTTACAAAGAGCACATAATCATTGCCATATAAGCAGAGATTAAGATGAGAGTAGACTCCTTCTTGTGCCATTAATCTTTTCTCACATAATTAAGGCTTGAATTGAGACTTAGCTCTGATACCAATTTTTGGCCCTAGTTCACTAAGAAGGGGGGGTTGAATTAATGGCAAATTTGAACTTTTGATTTGGAGGAAACTCGTAAAAATGAAAGATTAGAGAAAGGGGTAGGAGAAGAATGAACACAAGAGTTTTATAGTGGTTAGGGTATTAACCAACCCTATATCCACTCCCCAATTCACCAATTGGGTATTTCACTCAATCACTAGTGTTTTACAGGCTCACACTCAACTTAATGTTTAGGCTCACACCAAACCTTACAACTTGTGTTTTCTAGACTCACACAAAAACCTCTTATAAGTGTTTTCAAGGCTCACACTAAAACCTCTTATAAGAGTTTTTAAGGCTCACACTAAAACCTATCACAAGTGTTTTCAAGGCTCATATTAAATCTTATCACAAGTGTTTTCAAGGCTCACACTAAAACCTATATAAGAGTTTTCTAAACAAGGAATAACTCTCAAACCCAAACCAAAAGATGTTTAAAGCTCACACAAAACTATATACAAAGAAATAAAGAATTAAAGATGAGAATTAACTTAGCAAGAGTTTTGGCATAAAATCAAATGGTTATCCTCTTGCATTCAAGTCCATTTGGTGGTGTGTTTATAGGCAATACCCACCAAAGAGACGTTACAAATAAACTATGTCCAAATCTCCAAGTTGTGTTAGACATATATTGCATTAAATACTTATCAGACGAAATTCGTGGTCGAGACTGAAATTCGCGATCGCTATTTTTGAATTGTGTCTAATGGCTAGTCCATGTGGTATGAAACCATTGGTTTGTCCAAACACTAGTTGTTGGATCTTTCTAACGGATCTTAAACTTCATAATAGCTATTTGCCTTGTCCAACGCGATTATCATCTTAAAATCGTCGGTCTAACATGGAGATATTGTTTTTGAAATTCACGGTCGCTACTGAAATTCACGATAGCTATTTCGAAGGCAAATTTTTATACTTGAAGTTTCTTGCTTCTAATCACTTCTATTCAACTCCTAATGAGATTCTATCTTAATATCTACAAAAACAACACTTAAAATTGATATTAGAACCTTTCAATCTATATTGTCAACATCAAAAGAGAGTCTTGACTTAGGTTTGAATAACCTAGTCCAACAACATCATTTAAAAATGTGAAGCTCGCAATATTGTCAAATCCAATGCTTATAATCCCAAGTATGTTAAAACCTTTTAAAAATCTAAATAGATGCCTTAGACTTTGTTTTAAAAGGAGTGTTAGCATAGGGTTGACATACAACTACTTTAAAAGTAGGAAGTTAAATGAGAAAAAGGTGATATAAAATATAGGAAAAGGAGATGGTAAAAGTAACCCATTACCTTTAAGTATGGAGGCATTACTTGTTAAGATCGAAATTCACCATAAACCAGACAACACAACAGTAAGTCACTTTGTTAATCAACCAAAATTGAATCCTAAGCAAACTAGGTGGCAAAAATTCCTTACTAAATTTGTTTTTTAGTTTGGGTACAAGATAAGACAAAATAATAAAGTTGTAGATGTAATGTGTGAAAAGGTAAACTTGATGGCTATGATACAGTTGACCTATTTATCCAGTAATTAGATTTCTATCTCATTATAAAATCAAATTTAAAAGAAAATAGGAAAAGATCCTCTAGCAGCAATAATAATCAATTTAGCAAAAAGATGTAGGAATAAATACTTATAGTAGGAAGATGATTTACTAATGACAAAAAAACATAAGTTATATGTTTCTAAGAATTGAGGATTTGCTATACACTATTTTATGAGTTCCATGACACCTCCCTAGCTAGCAATGGACCTTAACAATCTCATAATAAGGGCATTGTTGGCTTCAAATGGAAGATGATGTTAAAAAATGTTGAATACACACTCTCACAACATAAAATAAGAAACTCCAAACACATAGATTTTGAGAAAACAAACTCAAACTGAACAATACTTTTTCTTTTTGCATTTCTATTAATAGAAGCTACCTTACAGAGCAGTAGATTATATAAAGAGAATAGACAACTTCTTACCTAACACACCAACTGCATCAATCATATATTTAGTTTAGTTTGACAAATCTCCTTAAGTTAAGGAGAGACACATATTCACAACTAACAAAGATGACTACACCAAACTTTTTATTTCAAAAAGAAAAATAATCATTTTTAAGTCTTTAGAAAAATCTAAATATTGCAACACTCCTCCTTAAGATTTTCACTGAAGACTTAAAACTTCTTTTTTACTTTTTAAACCTAGATTTGGATAAACTAGTTTACAATGAGTAGACTTCGCAAGACAATTCTTTTTGGCTTCTTTAATTGGATAATTCTTCATATAAATTTGCTTGGCTCTCTCATGTTAGATATGACTATTTGTAGTTGTATTGATAAAGTTTTTATTAATAAAATCATAACAAATTTTAGCTTGATTCATCCAAATTTTGGATAAAACTTCTTCGAACAGATGACCTAGTTCGTTTTTGTGGCATCAACCAAATTTTCTACAATAACACTCTAAATTTTTTCCAACTAGTTTAAACTTTTTAATAATCTCCTCCTTAACTTCATTACTGCAAACACTTATATTTGAACTCTTAACATCTAAAATAAGATCACAAATAGCTACATTACGATGCTCAGCTTCCATTTCAAAACCTGCAAAATCAGTTTTCTCCAAACTTATCTTTTTCCTCTTCACTTTCATCTTGATAAGCTTTTACGCCATTTTTAGCACAATATACATCAAATTTCAAATTCAAGAGAAAGCTATTATTTGCCATTCTTGTTGCTGCATCTTCCATCCATATGAATTGTATATACTATAGAAATTTCTTTGAAACATCACAGAGTGTCAATTCTTTATCAATTGTGCAACATTAAGAAGATTTTGCAAAAGCTTTAGTATAAATAAAATATTTGGAATAAGTTTCATATCTTTCTTTTATTTGGAGTATAATTAAACCTTTTTACTTTAGCTCATACAACTTTTCCATTTCCCATTATGACTTTGGTTTTGATTAATCTATCCAAAGAATTGGAGAAACTTGCATCTTTGGCCATATGATTACTATAAGCACTGTCAACATACTAAATATATTTTTCTAGTGGCTCACACACTTTAGATACAAAAAAAAAATGTTCTTCAACTGCATGGTCATTAGGAAAATTGGCTTGTTGGATGGGTTGGATAGGCTATTGTTGAACTTTATTTTGCTTTGCTCTATAAAATCTTTCTATGCAACCTTGCTTCTTACAAAAATTGTATTCAACCTTTTTTTAGCATCTATCATCAATATGATGTATCTTTCCATAAGTTCCACATTAGTGGAAACTTTTTTTCTCTATTAACATCTTTATTTTCCTCTTCCCATTCCTTCATTCTTAATGGATTTTTTTCCTTATGCTTTGCTTGGACAACTTAAATGGTTGATTCAGTAACTTCTTCATACCTCATTGAAGCTCTTTGCTCTTAAGCTTGTTGTTGGACTAGGTTAGTTAAACCTAAGTCAAAAAATTGTTTTTATCTTGACAACATAGATTGACAGGTTTTAACATCTTATCTAATTATTTCGGACACAGAAGTAAAGTTAAATTCACATTAAAAGTTGAATGAAGAAGGATTCAAAATTAATTCATAAATCACAAGTGCTATTAAGAAATCACAACTGTCATGTAAAGAAAAGATAGGCACAACCTGTCCAGTTCGAATCCTGGTCTCCATCGCAATAGCAATCATAGTCACTACCTTTAAATAGACTTAGAGGGATTTTAAGCATCCTATCAGACCAAGCCACGTGTCATATGATTTGTTGAAGATTCAAAAATCGTGACATTGACTTTCTCGGTAAGGATCACAACCAACCAAACTCCAAACATCTATAGCTCTAGTGTAATTCACTTTGAGCTGTAGCACTCAAGTTAGCGCCTGTGACACTTTGATAGTGTTCACGACCTTTAAACCCTATTGGAAGGATCCGACAACTAGATTTTTGGAAGAGCCAATATTGAAGTGCCATATGTAACTAGTTGTTAGATATAATTGAAATCTTGACCATCAATAAGCAAAATCTAAAATGAAACATGAAATCGCAATCAGGACTTTTTTGTCTCGACTACAACTTTTTTTTACAAGCATCAAATGTAGAATTTTTTCACCAACTTATGAAATTTGGAGATAGTTTTGTTTATAATGATTCTTTGGTTGTTGTAACCTATAAATACTTTACCAAATGTACTTAAATGCAAAGGAATAACTTTTACTATTGCTATACTCTTGCAAAAAATTTTTCCTTGTGATTGAGTTGCTAAGATTTGGTGTAAGCCTTTAAATGCCTTTAGGATTAGGTTTTAGAGTGATCCTTAATTGTAAAAACTATTGTATAGGTTATGTGTGAGCCTTGTAAACACAAAGTGTAAAGTTTGGTGTGAGCCTGTGAAACATCATTTAATGGTAATGAAATACCCAATTAGAGAATTAGGGAATGGATGTAGGGTTTGTTAAGACTTGAACCACTATAAATCTTTATGTTCTCTCTTCTTATACTATTTCTTTTCAACTTTACTTTGAGTGCTTTCCTACTAATTTAAATTTTTGACCATTTCAACAAGTGGTATTAGAGTTAAACCTTAATTCAAGCCCTAATTATGTAAGGAAAGATCTATGGCATAAGAAGGAATTCACTCTTACCTAACCTTTAACCTTTCTTTAATGGATCTAACTACACTCATTAGAAGTATAGAATGAAAATATATCTTGATAGTGATGTGGTGGATTTATGGGACATTGTTTCTAAGGAATGGAAGCCACCCACTAAAGTGGTGGATGGCAGTGAAGAACTAGTCCTAAAAAAAGAATGGATTGAAGGGCATAGAAAGTCAAATGGGAAGAATAAGAGAGTAATGGTTATTCTCTTAAGTTTCATGTCAAGAGAATAGATCAAAAGAGTCCAACATTGTCAAATTGCCAAGCAATATGGAAGGCTCAAGAAAACTACCATGAAGGTACAACTCTTATAAATTTTAGTAGATTCGAGATGTATGTAACTAATGGGAGCTTTTCATAATAAAGGAGAATGAATCATTGACCGAAATGACCAATAGACTTCTAGCCATTATCAACAATATGAAGAAATATGTAAGAGTCCTCACCAACCATGATGTATGTTGGACTAGGGCAGTTAACCCAAGTCTTGGACCTCTTTTGATCTTGACAAAGGAGATTGATCATGTCTAATGTTTCAAAATGAATGTTGTTTTGCAGCCCTTTTGCTTTTATCTAAGTTAGAAGTTAGATGTAGCATAAAATCTGTAAAGTATGAAAAGTGTCTTCTAAATTGCGACTGCAACCTTAGATTCACGATCGCGATCTGTGAAGAAGCTTGCTAGAAAGCAGACAGGCAAAATTGTAAATTTATTCTCGATCGTGATTCATCCAAATGAAGGAATCCAAAATTGGCAGATGAATTCGCGATGTGTGTCATGCCCAAGTCGCGACCGCGAAATTCGAAGTAACTCAAGAGGGAAGCAAGTCCACAATCACAGTGTGACAAGTGTCCTAGTTGTCCATTGGAAGTCAATTTTCACGGAGGCATCTTATTGGTAGCGACCACGAATCATGAGGAAGAAGATGACCATCTTTGGCAGACAAATTTGCGTCCTTCTATCGCAGCCTGTACAAGAATGATTGCGATCGCAACTTATGAAAGTAGGTGAAAGGCAACGACTATATTTTCCTGGTGAACTAATCAAAAGCTGCCACATGGACTAGTCGTTAGACGCAAATGGGATTTTCCTTTAGGAATTTGGATTTCGCTACCGCTAATGAGTAGTAGCAACTGTGAATTGAGACTGTCAAGCATTTAATGCAGAATCTATCAAGCATGTCTCAAAGATTTGATGAGCTATGATCTGTAACATCTCTTTGGTGAAGTTTGTGTATAAATACTCCACCAAACAACCATGAATAAGGTTGCTAAGAAATTTATTACAAGCAATTAAAGTTCTCAATCTTTGCTACTTATTTTTTTCAATTTTCTTTATGAAATTGTAAGTATTAGGTGTGAGCATTAAACACCAAGTTGTAAGGTTGTAGTGTGAGCTTGTAAAAACACTTCAAGATAGGTTTAAGTATGAGCCTAGTGAAACACTTGAGTGAGGTTGTGTGTTAGCCTAAAAACACATTGTTGTAAGGTTGTGTGTGAGCCATCAAAACACAAGTTGTACAAGTTGGGTGTGAGCTTGAAAATACATTGAGATAGTGAAATACCCAATTAGTAGATTGGGGAGTGGACGTAGGATTGATTATACGCGAACCACTATAAATCATTGTCTCAATTCTACTCATTCTTCTTCCCATCTTCTTTGTCTTTTAAATTTTTATACACCAATTCAACCCCCCTTCTTTGTGCCAAGGGACAACATTGGCATTTTCCTTCTTGGAAACTTTTGGCATTCTATTAAGGTTAGGCATGCTAACTTCCATAGCCTTAACAAAGGCTATTTAGAAGTTGAAGGAGCAGTAGAAATAAAGGTATTATATCCTAATCCATGCTTAATGGATGAGCTCCCTTGAATTTTAATGATGGAGTCTAATTTATCTTTTCTTTTGGTGAATTTACTTAGGCTATCCTTGAGCTTAGAATTCTCAATAGTGAGAGACTCTATTATCCCTTAGT
The DNA here is from genome assembly GCA_949677035.1 of Omphalea diandra. NCBI lineage: Eukaryota > Viridiplantae > Streptophyta > Magnoliopsida > Malpighiales > Euphorbiaceae > Omphalea > Omphalea diandra. Next base: position 46,991 of record CATIWR010116780.1, on the reverse strand, counting down.
TCCCTAGAAAGGGGGTTGAATAGGGCAATGAGAAGTAAAAATAAATAATAACAAATGCAGAAATAATGTAGATTTGAGATAACCAATTTATAGAGGTTTTGCACAACCTGTTTATGTCCTCTCCTCTAGTTTTCCCAAAATAGCCTTTCACAATCTAAATATCTTATAGGTGCTATCAGCTACCTTTATAATAGCAATTTTGTAGACTATAAAGCCATTACAGGTAGACTTTCGTGTGCTACTAAAACTGTTTCCCAAAGTATTTTGCAGGTAATACCTTAAAACTTTCACAAAGATGGTTTTAAATCTCTTAAGATCTCCTAACCAAAAGCTTTCTTAAAAGAATTTAAAAGCTTAGAAAGTTGAGAAAGAGCACTTTTACTCAAGAAATAAATGATTTAGAATACATATAAGCTTGATTTAGTAGACATTTTTTAGAGAAGTTTGAAAGCTTATTCTTCAACTCTATTTTTGAAGATAGCTTTTACAAGCTTTGACAATGATCTTCTCCTATAAGCTAGATTACACTTGTTTCACTCCTTTTATTCAAAAATTACTTTCATAATAGAAATAATTACTTTTTGACCTTTTTTCTTTTTCATTTCTATTATGGGAGGGTCCTTTTATAGGTAAAGACATGAAACTAGTCGTTAGAAAGAAGGCTATTACTAATGTCCACAGAGTAACACTCGATACATATGGGACAATCTCCACACCTGTTGTTGGGTGATTTTTCAAACAAAATACAACTTCAACAGTCATTGGTCCTATTAAAATGTTAGTTGGAACTAACTGTTAGAGAGAGATTTGCCTAGACACTCCTCTTTTGACTTTCTCAATTTTTTAATCAACTACTCCTTCACTAGCTGTTAGAACTTCTCAATGCCTATTGGAATTCAATTTCAACTCCTGTTGAGATATAAACAATGCTCGTTGTAGATTTATAAGAGGATGTGAAATTGATACTTTGTTTTTTAAGATTTTTTACAGTGCTTCAACAGTTATTGGCTAGCTTCCAATGCCCGTTGAGAAAAGTCTCAATGCCTATTGCACTTTTAAAGGGTCCAAGAACTTTAGCTCTACCTAGGAGCTTCTCTAATGCCCATTGGTAAAAATACAATAACCATGTCGAGATCTTGAGAATTCTATTCACATCAAGTCACTAGTTCCAATGCTTATTGTGAAGATGCAATGTCTTATAGAGATGTCTAAATCCATGCACATCATGAAATTACAATGCCCATTGTGAAGAACAACTTGTAAGGCTCAAGTGAATAAATCATTGAATGCTTGTTGTGCTTTGAGATAATTGCTGGTTGAGAGGTCCAAAGACTTTATTCCCACTTAGGTGTCACTTTAACACCTGTTGATGAAGTCATAATGGCTACTGAAATGTGGCAACATCTGTTGGCTTTGAATACTTAGAGTTTTTTACCAAAACTTTTTCTCAAAACTTATTTAATCAAAAGATTGATGTACCTGTAAGATTTTACACAACCAACTTGGATAAGAGTTAGCTTTTAGATGTGTTTGTAACCATCAAAACAAGCTTGGCTCAATATACTTCTAAGCTAGGTTTAACATTCTCTCCCTTTTTTTATGATGATAAATAATCTATCAAGGTTAATCAATCTTGTAAAAATTAAAAATGTATATCATATAATCCTTAAGTATATTAAGCTATCAAATAATATGATTTGCCATAAGTGCATAAGTTACAACAAAATGTTCATGTTACTATAAGTTATGTTACTCCCCCTTTGTTTCATATTATGTGCACTATTAAAACAAGTTTACGTACTAACTTCTTTTCATAACAAGTTCATATATATATTTACTTTCCTTTGTGCATCAAGTCACATGCATAATTACTTATTACATTTTCACTATCCTTTGCATACATATCCTTTTTACCTTATATCTTTCTTATGCCACACCAACCTTTTTATTTTTATGTTACTCCCCCTTTGTTTCATATTATATGCACTATTAAAACAAATTTACATACCAACTTGTTTTCATAACAAGTTCATATATATATTTACTTTCCTTTGTGCATCAAGTCACATGTTTATCACATTTTTCACTATCTTTTGCATACATATCCTTTTTACCTTATATCTTTCTTATGCCACACTAACCTTTTTCTTTGCCTTCTCCCCTTGACTTATCCTTTTTACCTTTACTTTTTACCATCTTCCCCTTTGTTATTATAAAAAAGAACACACAACAATAGTAATAACAAAGGAAATAACAACATAAGCAAATAGAGTAAACATTTACTGCATTAAATATGTTATCCCTTATAAAAGTTGTTTTTTAGAAGAAAAACACAGATAAAGAGGATAAAAAGATAAATTATACAATATGAAGGAGTAACAATGATTTGAGCTAAAATTCCTAGGGATGGTTCTAGGGTTTGTCCTTTAGCTTAGCTATTGCATATAACTCTGTTGGAGTTGCTAGAGCTCCAAGTTGCAAGTTCAACCCTTCCACTATCTAATCCAAGGTCTGGTTGATGCCCTTCATGTCCATTTAATGTTTTTGCACTTTCTAGTGTATGGAGACAATAACAGATTCAGCCCATTAGATTGCACTGGAAATGGTTGCCAATTGCTCAAAAACCTTTTTTCAAAGTTAATGAGAGATGTAGCAGGAGCAGGAGCACTTTTTCCAGTCCATTCAACTATAATAATCCTTGTTCTAGTTGCTTCCACAACATTTTCATCTTCAACTTCCTATTCTTGTTTAGGGATCTCTCTTTATTTCGGTATTCTCTTGATTAGAATAGAATTTAACCTTTGTAGGATTCCCATGCTCAAAAACATTTGTGGCAATTTCTCTAACACAATGTTCTTCTCTTCAAGTTCTTCCTTTGTTGAGGGAATAACCTTCACATATTTGGCAATTTTGGTAATGTAATGCCCATCACAAATTCATTATCTTTATCCACTTGTCCATTTATTCTTTGTGTCAAGAACAAAGGAGTATTGTTCCTTTACTTGTTTTTCATGCACCAAAGATAAAACAAGTCAATGATTGTGCAATTGCCATTGGGTTGAGCTCTTTCGTTGTTGTTCCATGTGATGAAATAGTGAAAAATTCTCAAGGCTTGACTTTTTATTTTTGATGCCTTGCTATTGTTGTAATTACTCTTCTAATATGTTATTATTTTCGCAATTGATTCACATCAACCTTGAATGTGGGAGGAGGCTCTGTTATCCATGTTGTGGTGGCATCAAAACATTTTGCCAGTTCATTCAACCTTAAAGTGTATTTTCTTTTTGCCAAAAGCCTAAAATTGATTGTTCCTTCTTGAGCATAAGCATGAGAATCACTCCCTAAGACTTCTAATATGGTGAGGAAATCCATTATAAGCTCCAGATAAGAGAGTTCTTTTATGTGATAGTAGAGTTTCCATCCTATCCCTACCATGAGTTCCTCTACCTTTTTTGATATTCCTTACCTTTGAGGATCACCCCATTTGAAGAATTTTCCTCCTCCTAGGTGTCCTTTAGTAGTTTGAGGGCCAATTCTTTTTCTTTCTTTGTTTTAAGATGGAATTGCTGAACTAAGAGAGAAGTTTTCTCTTTTTCTAATACCTTCCCTTTCCCTTTAGATTTAAGGCTAGGTTTGGATTTCTTTGAGGAATGTTATGTAGATGAGGGTTCATATGTTCTCTTCTTCTATTGGACTAACATTGAGGATAAATTTTCTTTTGTTTTGGAGCTAGAGTAGGAGGGTTGAGGATTTTTTCTTACTAGTTACTTGTGTTTCTTAGTTGATTTAGGTTTGGGAGCCATTTGGTTGAGTGTTTAAGGATTGATGCAAGTCAATATATAAATAAAATAGCAATAATCATAGAGAGAGTGTGTGTCAAAAGCACAGTAAAGCATAAAGTGAACTAACTTTAGGGTTTAAGGGGTTTATATATAAGTTTAGTGAGCTCCCATTGGGTTTCAAAAAAAATGACCATTGGGAGTGTTCAACAGCTATTGTGAATAAAACACCTGCTATTAGACATAACTGCTAGCTTGATCAAGCAAGTGTTCTTTATCCAACGATGATGGCTACTCACAATGGCCTTTAGGTGAAGAACAATGGTTGTTGGAAATGCACAACAATCGCAAGGACTTATAGAAACAAAAATGTGGAACTTACTAATAATGTAATGGTCATTAGAAAACATGCAATGGCCGTTGGGCATGTTTTTCAAAAAAACTAAGTTTAAAGCAAAATTTTCAAATATGCAACCATTTTGAAAACTTAAATGATGTAAATTATTAATCAAACTCAATGATATAGTCAAGAATTCAATTAATATAAGGACATTTTGATCAAGATAATAAGCAATTAAAATCTTTAGCTTATTAAGTCTAAAGAATTTAATAGTAATCATTGCCAGCAACACATCAACTCCCAACCAACAATAATCATACATGAGTTGACAAAGGTGAAAAAGAAGAGCTTATTAAAGTTATTCCAATGTACCTCCATCAATCATACTAAGTTCTCTTTTGATAAATCATCACAAAGAGATTTAGTGAAAATATCTGCCAATTGATGGTTAGTATCAATAAATTCAAATAAAATATCACCATTATTAGCATGATCCTTAAGAAAATTATATCTTATATCTATATGCTTACTCCTAGAATGTTGAATGGGATTCCTAGACAAATTGATGGCACTAATTTTATCACGCTTGATGGCTACTTAATTTATAATAACCTTATAATCAAGAAGTTATTGCTTCATCCATAGGATTTGAGCACAACAATGACCAGTTGTCACATACACAACTTTAGTAGTTAACAAAGCAATTGAATTTTGCTTTTTACTACTCCAAGACACTAAACATTGAACAAGTAACTGACATGTGCTTGAAGTACTCTTTCTATCTAAGTTACACCCAACAAAATCAACATTTGAAAATGTATTCAACTTAAATGAAGAACTTTTAGGATACCAAAGTCCTAAGTTAGAAGTACTAATAAGGTATTTGAGTATGTGTTTCATAGCATGCAAATTAGACTCCTTAGGATTAGATTGATATATTGCACATAAGCACACACTGAACATGATATCAAGCCTAGATATTATTAAATAGAGTAGGCTACCAATCATACCTTTATACAACTTTTGATCCATAACCTTACCATGTTCATCAATGCTTAGATTGATGCTAGTTCTCATTGGAGCTTTACATGGTTTGTTGTTCTCTATGCCAAATGTTTTTATTAGTTTTCTTGTATATTTGGCTTGATTGGTGAATATTCCTTCATTCCCTTGTTTGATTTGTAATTTGAGAAAAAATTTAAGTTCTCTTATCATACTCATCTGAAATTTACTTTTCATTACTTTGGAGAAGTCTTCACATAAGCAAATAGTAGTGGCACGAAATATGATATCATCTATATATATTAGCACTAGTATAAGTCTTCATTCTTCTCTTTCGAGAAAAGTATTGTGTCTACCAAACCCTTGGAAAACTCTTTCTTTACAAAAAAGTTATTCAACCTTTGATGCCAAGCTTTTGGAGCTTCCTTCAAGCCATATAGGGCTTTCTTAAGCTTGAACACATGGTTAGAAAAGCAATGACTTTCAAAACTAGGGAGTTGTTCAACATATACTTCATTAATATAAGCATGAAGGAAAATGCTTTTGACATCCACTTGATGTAATTTAAAATTTATATGAGATACAAATGCAAGCAAAATCATAATAGCTTCCAGTCTTACTACTGGTGCAAAGGTCTCATCAAAATCAATTCTCTCTTCTTGGTTATAGCCTTTCGCTATTAACTGAGTCTTGTTTCAAATAATGGTTCGATGCTCATCAAGCTTATTCCTAAAGACCCAGTTGGTTCCAATAATGAAATGTTTTTAAAGTTTAGGAACTAAAGTCCATACTTTGTTCCTCTTAAACTGATTGAGTTCATCTTGCATAGCAAATACCCAATGTTCATTTTAATGGCCTCATTTATGGTCTTAGGCTCAATAAAGGAAACAAAAGCAAAATTGGTATATGCATTTCTAAATGATGATCTTGTTATTACCTAACTTGAACCATCATCAATGATGAGATCTCTTAGATAATCTTTCTTGAATACCTAGACCCTTTTTAACTGAGTTTGTTCTTCATTTAAAGTAATGAGAGGATGATCTATATTTTCTTCACTCCTTATTTCTTATGGCTTGTCCACATTCTTTCCTTATTTTCTAATGTTCACTCATTCATAAAACCTATAAGAACATCAACATCTTCTTCTATTCTTAAAGAAGTGGGGTCAGATTTGTTAAATACGACATACATAGACTCCTCTTTAATAAGTGTTCTCTTGTTGAAGACTTTATAACCTTTGTTGGTAGTGGAGTATCCAAGGAAAATTCCTTCATCGAATTTAGAGTCAAATTTGCTAAGGTTATGTTTAGTGTTTAAAATCAAACAATTGCAATCAAAGACTCTAAAATATGCAATCTTGGGCTTCATATTGTTTCACAACTTATAGAGAGATTTTGTCAAAGAGGCCTGACTAAGACTCTATTCAAGATATAACAAAAAGTGTTTATAGCTTCAACCTAAAGATACTTAAGAAGATTGCACCCATTTAACATGGTCTTAGCCATTGCTTGAAGAGTTTTGTTATTCCTTTCTACCACACCATTCTATTATCATGTTCTATGAGTTGAAAAGTTGTGTGAGATACCATACTAATCACAAAAGTAATGAAACTTGACATTCTCAAACTTTTCTCTATGGTCACTTCTAATAGTAGAGATTTTCAAATCCTTTTGGTTTTGAATTCTCATAGTAAAGGTCCTAAAGGCCTCAAAACAAGAGTCCCTATGAGGGAGGAACAATACCCAAGTATTCCTAGAGTAATTACAAAGATCTAGATGAACTTACCTTATTCTTAGCTTTGAATGAAGATTTCTCTTGTTCTCTCTTTTGACATGCTTCATAAATTCCTTCCTTTGCAAACTTGATTTCAAGTGGGCCTTCAACCAAGTTTATTCTTTTTAGCTTATTAAGGAGTTCCATACTAGCATGTCCTAGCCTCCTATGCTAGGTTTTACCTTTATCCACTATAGGAACTAGACACTTTGCATCATGGTTAATGAGAGAATTTAAATCAATGACATAGATGTTATGAATTCTCCTATCAAAGAACAAAATTTTATTGTCACTCATCCTTGACACATAGTAAGATTGTGATTCAAACATAACTCTGAGGCCTTTGTCACAAAACTGACTTGCACTTAGTAGATTGTGTTTGAGTCCATCAACATGCAATACTTTATCAAGGATAGGTGAGTCAACATCCTTATCAACTTTACCTATGCCAATGATTTTAGCTTTTTCATTATCTCTAAAGGATGCATTTTCACGTCCTTTAGTTTTCTCTAATTGTGTGAAGAACTTCCTTTCCCCGGTCATGTGCTTTGATCATCTACTGTCAATATACCACTCTTGCTTTCCAACTTAGGATGTCAAGCACTTTTACAAAACAAAGAGAATCAAGTGTTGGGTACCTAAATCTTTTTAGGTCCTAGAGGGCTAAATCCAACCATTTGCTCTTTGTACCTTTTAAAAAGGCATTGATAGGCAATGTAGCCATAAATACTATAGTAAAAACACTCATCATCAATTTGCACTAGTGTCCTTTTTCTAGGTGGAGCATGCACATAGTGTTTATGAGATTTGTAACTCCTATGAGCCAAGTATCTAGGAGTGTTTCTCATATGAGGTACTCTTTTGTGTGGTGTTTATCTATATGCATGGTTATGCTAATTTATGTGCCTTTGGAGACTTAGCCTCTTAGGCTTGTAAGAATGATCCATTTAGCCATAATTTGTTATAAGATGAGCATGTCTCAATTACGTGTGAATAGATTAAGACTTAGCCTTTGTGTTAATTGTCTTGGCATTTCCCTTCTTTGGAACTTTTAGCATTCTAATTGGGTTAGCCAAACTAACTTCCTTAGCCTTAATAAAAACTATTTTGGAGGCAAAAGGAGCAATAGAAATAGAGGCATTATATCCTAGTCCATGATTAATTGATGGGCTTCTTTGAATTTCAAGGATGGAGTCTAATTTCTCTTTTCCTTTAGTGAATTGTTGGGGCTATCTTTGAGCTTAAAATTCTCATTAGTGAGAGAGTTAATCTCCCTAGCTAGAGTTTCTTGACTCTTAGCATAATCTTTTAAAGATTTTTTTCTCTTTCTTTAGAGAAGAGATGCTAGACTTGAGAGACTCAACTTTCAAAGTGAGCTTGGTAATAATATAATATAATTCTTCTCTACAATAAGAATCAAGGGGATTTACCTCATGCTCACCATCACCATCACTATCATTTCTAAAGGAGTGCTTACTTGAGGACTCATTAGATTTCTCCTCAATTGCCATGAGTCAAAGATTGGCTAGCTCCTTTCTATTATCCTCCTCATAAGCTTTAGGGTCACTTGTGTCATCAAAAGTAGCTTTATACACTTTTGTATCTTTCTTAGAGGTGTGTTTCTTAGTAGGATCTTTATTCTTTTTTAGATTGGGACAATCTAACTTAATTTGCCCTTTCTCATTGGATCTATAACAAGTGAGTTGACTTTTGTTACCCATTTTTCTTGTATCTCCTTGCCCTTTTGCTCTTTTAATTTAAGAGAAATTTTTTTACTTTATTTGTTATGAGAACGAGGTGCTCATCTTTACTACTGTCTTCATCATCACTAGAATAAGACGATGTTAGCAAATAAGAAAAAGATCAGGATTCAGAGCATACTCTTTAGCTTTTACTGCCAAATCTTTCTTTCTCACTTTAGTGCTTTCAACTTGCTTCTCTAGAGTGATTTCATGGGCTAGTAGCTTTTCCATGAGCTCATCCAGTGATAATACTTCTAGTTTGTTTGCTCATCTTTATTATTGGCTTCACACTTATTTTATGAAGTGTTCTTAGGATCTTCACTACTGTCCTAATTAGAGTAGGACTTTCTAAGAGTTTTGAGAGTGCCTACCATGTATTGTCCATCTCAATGATGGTTTCACCAAGCTGATTACAAATGTTTCATACATGTAAATAAGCATTTATATCCTTTTCCTCTTGACTCTGTTTGTTCCTTCATGCAAAGTCTACAAAATGTTCGATATTTCTTTTGCTGATGTGAACATTTATAGCTTATCATACTGAGATTTATGGATTTCACATAAGAGAATTTGTATAGCTCATCTATTTTTCAAGTTTGTCTTCTTCTCTTAAACTATCCATTAGTCTTGGGCTTAGGTAATAGAACAACTCCAACTAGTTTAGTTATAACTTCTCTTCCTTTGTCAACAATGTCCTATAGATTTATGGTCTCACTATCTATAAAAATCTCCATTTTATTTTTCCAATACCCGTAGTCATCTCCTTTGAAGAAAGGTGGCTTATGGATTGATTTTGATTCCTCATGACTTGCCATAATCTTTAATCTAAGCACTTAAGCTTTGAGAGAGAGACAAGCTCTGATACCAATTATTGTCCCTTGGCATCCTAGAAAGAGGGTTGAATAGGGCAATGGCAAATAAAAACAAATAATAACAAGTACGAAAATAATAAAGAATTGAGACAACCAATTTATAGAGGTTCAACATAACCTACCTACATCCTTTCCTTTAGTATTCCCACTAGAGCTTTTCACTATCCAGATAGCTTATAGGTGTTATCAACTACATTTACAATAGTAGTTTTTGGGCACTACCAAACCGTTATAAGTAGACTTTCGGGTGCTACTAAAATCATTTCCTAAAGTAGATCATTGGTCATACCTTAAACCTTTCATAAAGATGGTTTTAGATCTCATAACCAAAGCCTTTCTTAAAGGAATTTATAGCTTAGGAAGTTAAAAACGAACACTCTCACTCAAGCAATAAACAATTTAGAATACACTCACAAAGTATGCTTCATTTGGTAGAGAGTTTCGAGAAAAGTCTGAAAGCTTGTTCTTCAACTATGTTTTTGAAGATAACTTTTACAAGCTTTGACAATGATCTTCTCTTGTAAGCTAGATTACACTTATTTCACTCCTTTTATTCTAAGATTACTTTCATAATAGACATACTCACTTTTTTACCCTTTTTCTTTTTCATTTATATTATGGGAGGGTCCTTTTATAGGAAAAGACATGAAACTAGCTATTAGAAAAAAAAGGTTATTACTAATGTCACCAGAGTAACACTCAACGCCTATTAGAAAATATCTACACCTATTGTTGGGAGATTTTTCAAACAAAATACAACTTCAATGGTTGTTGATCTCATTAAAATACCCATTGGAACTAGCCGCTAGAAAGAGATTTGCCTAGATGTTCGTCTTCTGACTTTCTCAATTTTTCACTCAACAACTCTTTCAATAGCTGTTGGAACTTCTCAACACCTATTGGAATTCAATTTAAACTCCTGTTAAGATATGAACAATGCCCATTGTAAATTTCTAAGAGGATGTAAATTTGATGATCTATTTTTTAAGATTTTCTATAGTGCTTCAATGGTTGTTGGCTAGCTTCCAATGCCTATTGAGAAAGGTCTCAATGCCCATTGCACTTTTGAAAGTGCCCTATTAGAGGGTCCAAAAAATTTAGCTCTACCTGAGAGCTTCTCTAATGACCGTTAGTAAAAATCCAACACGCATGTCGAGATCTTGAGATTCTGCTCACATAAACTCACTTGGTCTAATGCCCGTTGCGAAGATACAATGCCTTGTTGAGATGTCCAATTATAAAATTACAACACCAATTGTGAAAATTAATTTGCAAGGCTCAAGTGATTGAATCATCAAACGCCTATTTCACTTTGAAAGAATCACTAGTTGAGAGATCTAGAGACTTTACTCACATTTAGGTGTCACTTATTGAGAATTTTTAATGCCTGTTGATGAAGTCACAATGCCTATTGAAATGTGGCAACACTCGTTGGCTTTGAATCCTTAAAGTCTTTACCAAAACTCTTTCTCAAAACTTCTTTGGTTAAAAGATTGATGTTCTAAACTTCTTTGATTAAAAGATTGATGTACTTATAAGATTTTACACAACCAACATGGACAAGAGTTAGCTTTTAGATGTGTTTGAAATCATCAAAATAACATTGGTTCATCATACTCCCAAGCTAGGTTCAACAGATTCAATCTCCTTAGCTAGAGTCTCTAGACTCTTAGTACAATCTTTTAAAGATTTGTTCTCTTTCTTAGAGAGGAGGTGCTAGACTTGAGAGTCTCAACTTTCAAGGTGAGCTTGGTAATAATAGAATATAATTCATCTCTAGAGTGAAAATCAAAGGGATTTACCTCATGGTCATCATCGTTGTCACTATCATTGCTAGAGGAGTGCTCACTAGTGGACTCATATGATTTCTCCTTAATTGTCATTAGACAGAGGTTAGCCATGCCTTTATAGTATCCTCCTCATCAGGCTCAAAATCACTAATGTCATCCCAAGTAGCTTTATAGACTTCCTTATCTTTCTCGAATGTGTGTTTTTTGGCAAGAACTTTATTCTTTCTCACCTTGGGATAATCTAACTTTATGTGTCCTCTCTTATTACATCCATAGCAAATGAGTTGACTTTTGCTACCTTTCTTTTGCAACTCCTTGCCCTTTTGCTCTTTTGATTTGAGAGAAATTTGTTTACTTTATTTGTTATGATGGTGAGGTACTCATCTTCACTACTGTCTTCATAATCACTAGAAGAAAAAGATGTTAGAAAACAAGAAGACGATCGGGATTTAAGCCTACCTCTTTAACTTTTAGGGCCAAATCTTCCTTTCTTATTACTTCTCTAAAGATATTTCATGGGCTAGTAGCTTTCCCATGAACTCACCTAGTGATAAGGCTTCTTACTTGTTTGCTTCCTCTATTACTGTCTTCTTGGCTTCTCACCTATCTTTAGGAAGTGTTCTTAGAATATTTGCTGCCATTGCCACATTGGAGTAGGACTTTCTAAGAGTTTTGAGAGTGCCCACTATGTTAATAAATCAATTGTACATCTTAGTGATGGCTTTACCAGGTTGATATACAAATGTTTCATATATGTCTCTATGCATTTGTATCTTTTTCTTCTTGACATCACTGATTCCTTCATGTTGAGTTTGCAATGCGTCCCATATTTCTTTTGTTTATGTATAAATTTGTAGTTTAACATATTGAGATTTATAGATTGCACAGAAGAGAATGTGCATAGCTCATCCATTTTTCAAGTTTGTCTTTTTCTTTTCAACTGTCCATCGCTATTAGGCTTAGATATTAGAACATCTCTAACTAGTTTAATTGAAACTTATTTTCCTTCTTTAACAATGTACTACAGATCCATGGTTCACTATCTAAATATATCTTCATACGATTTTTCTAATACCCATTGTCATTTCCTTTGAAGAAAGGTGATTTGTGGATTGATTGTGATTCTTCATGACTTGCCATGATCTTTACTCTAAGTACTTAAGCTTTGATGGATAGACAAGCTTGGATACTAATTGTTGTTTTTTGGTGCCTTGGAAAAGGGGGTTGAATAAGGCAATGGCAAGCAAAAATAAATAATAACAAGTGCAAAATAATAAAGAATTAAGATAACCAATTTATAGAGGTTTGGCATAACCTGCCTACGTCCTCTCTTCTAGTATTCCCACTAGAGCTTTTCACTATCTAAATAACATACATGTGCTATCAATTATCTTTATAATAGTAATTTTTGAGCACTACTAAGTTGCTACAAGTAGACTTTTGAGTGTTACTAATACCATTTCCAAAAGAAGTTTACAGGTACTACCTTAAACTTTTCAGAAAGTATGGTCTTAGATCTTTTAACTAAAGTTTTTCTCAAATGAAATTATAATTAGAAAGTTGAGAAAAACTCTCTCACTCAAGCAATAAACAACTCAGAATTATGCTTGATTTGGTTTAGAGTTATGAGAGAACTCTGCAAGCTTATTCTTCAACTTTATTTCTAAAGATAACTTTTACAAGCTTTAACAATGATCTTCTTTAGTAAGCTAGACCATACTTATTTCACTCCTTATTATTCAAAGATAGCTTTCATAATAAAAATACTAGCTTTTTACTTATTTTCTCTTTTTTGTTTATATTGTCAGAGGGTCCTTTTATAAGCAAAGACATGGAACTAACTATTACAAGGAAGGTTGTCACTTCATGTCACTAGTGTAGACGCTCAATGCCTATTGGACATTCCCATGCTTGTTGTTTAGTCATCATCTAAGTGATTTTTAAACATAATATGATTTCAATGATCATTATTATTGACGAAATGCCAGTTGGAACTAGCTATTAGAAAGAGATTTACCTAGATGCTCCTCTTCTGATTTTCTTAATTATTTATTCAATAACTCTTTAACTACTATTTGCAATTCTCAACAACTATTGGAATTCAGCTTTAACTCCTGTTGAGATATAAACAATGCCCATTGCAAATTTCTAGGAGGATGTGAACTTGATGCTTTATTTTTCAAGATTTTCAATAGTACTTCAATGGCTATTGGTGAACTTTCAATACCTGTTGAAAGTGATCTCAATGACTGTTGGAATTTTTGAGATTATCTCATTAGAGGGTCTAGAGATCTTAGCTCTACATGGGAACTTCTCTAATGCCCATTGGTTAAATCCAATGCCCATGTTGAGATCTTGAGAAATTTGTTTAAGTCAAGTCACTTCATCCAATGTTAGTTGTGAAAATGCAACACCTATTGAAATGTCTAAATCCACGCCTTTTACAAAATTGCAGTTAAAAGGTTTTGCATAGCTCGTGTCTTAAGTCATCCAACGCCCATTGTGCTTTGAGAAAAATGTTGGTTTAGAGGTCTAGATGACTTTACTCATACTTAGGCATCATGTCAATGCCTATTAAGATCTTTCAATGCTCATTGCTAGACACAATGTCTATTGAAATAATGGTAACACCCATTGGAGTTAAACACTTAGAGTTTTCGCCATAAGTCTTTCTCTAAATATCTTTGATTAATAAATTAATGTACCTGTAAGATTTTACGTAAACAAATTTGGATAAAGTTAGCTTTTAGATTTATTTGTAATCATCAAAACAAGATTGGTTCACCATACATCTAAGCTAGGTTCAATAACTTCTTCCATCCTTGTTTGGCCTAGAATGAACAAAGTTCTCTTATGGAGGTGCTAGTACTAGTGACCCTAATTTGGGCAAGAAAGTAGATGAATAGGTCCAAAACTACATTAGTTGTCGTTGTACTAGGGATTTACACTTCTCATGCTCCTTAGAGTCCAATAAGAATAATAGGTATAGGGTGGAAAAGTATAGCCCACATTATTTCAGCCAGCAATTTAAACTCATCCAACTAGTATTTGTGCCTCTAACCTATTCCTTTAATTAGAAGAGTCTATATAAGTGACCAAAGATTAAAGACTTAAGTATCCAATATATGATCTCTCAATCATCAATAAACACTAGAAAAAGCTTCTACACAAGGACAACTAGGAGATCTTCTATGGGAATTCATCAGATTTCGATCACTAGTAGGCTAAGATTATGAAGTTTTGATGTGAAAGTCACCTAAGGATAACTTAACTCTTCAAACTTTTCCAAAGCCATTACCAATTAATGCATCATCTTCTTCTATGCAGGACTAGCCTAAATCAAAACATCTTACTAGAAGAAACTCAAGAGATTAAGCAAAGAGACAAAGATTTCTTCACCCAAGATTAAGGTGAGCAGTCTTAAGGTGGAAGCATCACCAAAACATTTTGAGGGAAACCCCAAAACACTCTTTTACCCACTCAATCATTTTTCAGCCTTCTCCATTAGGTATCATACCTCCTATTTCCTACATGATTGCGAGTTCTTATCTACCAACTTTATCTAAAAAGATCATTGTGAAAAGACCTTTGATTGAAAGCCAGACAAAATCGAATTAGTTAAAGATTCTAACTCTCCAGACTCACTAGGGGTATGCAACTCTTAAATCATCTCAAACTTGCATCAAAATACCTTATGCTAAGTCATTCCTTCCTTTTAAGGCTTTATTAATTATCTTACTCTTTTTAAATTAGCATGATAAAAGCTCAAAGCTGACATGGAAAGCGACATGGACGATGTCACAACCAAAGTTAGCAGTCATTCTTAAAAAGTGATAGCTTGTTTCAATGCCTCTTTGAGCTCTCTAACAAGACCCTTTTGACCCTATTCAAATGACAACTTTCAAAAGGTCTTGAGCTTTATTTCATATCACACCACGAAAGCAGAGATGAGCATCAACCAAAAGCAAACAATGAAGAACTTCAAGGAAGAACTTCCTAAATAATGAGTAAGATCACTAAGGTTAATACACAACTCACCCAAGTGGCTATGTCTATAGATAAGTCTCATCCCTTGAGTGATAAATTGTTCAAGCCAGGGCCATTATCCAAGCTCTTTAGGAGGAAGTTATTCCAATAAGGGAGAACAAGAAGGAATTTTTAGGTACTTTAGTCGAAATTAAGGTAATTTTATAAATTGAAGTCATTAACTAATGATATTTTTAAGCAAATTGCCAGAAAAAAGGGAACTAAAAAAGACTCTCCAAATTGAAGATAAAAAGGAAAAGCCTACCTAAGAGTCTATCTCCTCTGTCGCAACATAACTATTTGACTTTAAATTGAAAATGCCACAAGAGTGTGGAGATTTCTTTTATATTGTTGAACTTTACAATTTGTAGGCCTCGTGCATTTTGCTACATTTAAATTGTATTTTTACTAGGTGAGTGCCCTTATTTTTTAAAACAAATGTACATTTTTTTCCATTATGAATGGATGTCTTTTCTTTTATTTTCTTTCTATATTGTTGCATAATTTTGTTGCATCAAGTATTGATAGAACACATATTTTGGCCAAGATAATATGAATGAACACCTGCCTTGATACACATGAAAATGTATAACTGAATACTGAAAAATATACAAGTGGGTGTATCGACTAAGAACATCATTTACTAGATAAATCGACCAAAAAATAATGTTTATTGAGGATCAAACAAATTGGATAAAGAAAGACTAATTTTTATTGATAAACATCACATTTTGGCCAAAATAACTATTTTGATAAATACCCTCTTGCCTAAAGGATAACTTACCAATAAATAACAAAATTTTGGCCAAACATAATTTTAATTACAAAATCCCAGTTGAAGAATAAGTTAATTTAAGAGTTAAAATAACTCTCAATTTGGCCAACGACTTATAATTTAACCAACTACAATCACTAAGCTTATAATTTAATTAATTCGACTAAATTGGACCAAAATCTAACTATATTTGGCCAAGGTGATCAAAGGTTACATGTCTCTTACTTCTTCAAAGATTGAGCAACCCACGCCTTCCCAGACTGATAACTGATATTTCATGAGAAACCTAACATTAATTAAGCTCTCTTAGATGTCACTATATTGATTAGCTAAGTAGTATGCTCAATTTTCCATAACGTCTACAATTATAAATGGACCTTCCCAATTTGGAGACTAGTTTCCAAGTGCATGATCCTTTTGCCCTATTAGGAAGATGACCTTCCATACCAAATTGCCCTTGTTAAAACTCTTTGGCTTTAAACGTTTATTGTACGCTCATTTAACTCTCTTTTTCTAGACTTAGAGCTGATTTAGTGCTTTCAATCTTATTCAATTTCCTTTATCATAGCTGAGTTGTATTCGTTAGTGTTAATTTGTCTTGGTGTATTCTTCTAATTGAGCAAACAATTAACTCATTCGAGATCATTGCTTTATTGATATAAACTAATTGAAAAGGAGTTGCCCTCATATCTATCTTTATTGTAATTCATATCGCTTAAAGAGTCTTAGATAGCAACTTATGCCAAACCATAGGATTGTCTTCCACTATCTTCTAGATGTTCAAATTTGTAACCTTATTTGTCACCTAAGCTTGTCCATTAGCTTAGGTACAATAAGGCATTAAGTGTAGCAATTCAACACTATGCTCTTGGGAGAAATATTGAACATCTTTGCCAATGAAAATGTTGCCTTAGTCTGAGGTAATGGATTCTAGCAAACCATGCCTGTAAAAGATGCACTTTTTAAAGAAGTTGATGATCGATGCCTGGTTGGCCACTTTGAGTAATATTGCCTCTATTTATTTGAAAAATAATTGGTCACTATAATAATGAAGATATGTTGATTTAACAATGGTGGAAAAATCTTTCCAATAATTTCTACTGCCCCTCCTCTAAAAGGCCAAGGCTTAGTAACTAAATGTAATTCTTTAATAGAGAGATGTTAAATTGGCCCATGTTTCTGGCAGACTTAATACCCTTTGGTAAAGTTGAAGCAATTCTTCTTCATAGTCAACCAATGCTACCCATACTTGATTAGGAGCTTCTTCATCATTCTCTTTGACTAGCGTGAACCTGTTATTCCTTTGTGAACCTCGGCTATCACTGGCATAGCTTACTTTAAGACATATTATAGAGCAAACTTTAAAAGGGTGATAGCCCAATTGCCAATTTTATTTCTCAAGAATAGTCAAGGGACAAAGTACTTTAGAATATTTGTTTTACATAAGACCATGACTATTGCTAGGAGCATACAATATCTTAGTTTTGTGCAAGCAAAGTATAGGGTCAAGCACAATTTCTCTATAGCCAAATACATCTTCTTTATGGGAGTAAGAACATGAATCAAGCAATAAATTGCTATTTCAACCCCATCTTGCTCTTGAGCTAGCATATAGGTGGGGTCATGACTCGTGAACTCCCTAAATACTAACTGGTGCTCTTCACCCCATACAAAATGTTCTTGGTCCTTGAGCTTAAGCAAGGAGCCCTATAAACTTATTTGCCTAGCATTATTAAATATGAAGCTCACAAAATTGATATGGCCAATTAACCTTTAAAACTCATTCTTTGTAGAAGGAAGCTTCACTTTTATGATTGCCTTGGCCTTATTTTGATCAATCTTAATGCCTCTTTGGTGAACCAAAAGAATCTAAGGAAATTACTTTCTGAAACTCCAATAAACACTTCAGAGGGTTCATTTGTGTCTATTCTCCCTCATTCGCACAAATGAATTTTGAGTTCGGCCAAGTGACCTACATTTTTTTTTACTTCAGTACCAAATCATCGATATACACTTTCATGGATTTCCCAATCATATCATGGAAGATACAGTTAATCACCTTTCAGTAAGTGGCTTTAATGTTCTTTAGATTAACGGGTATGACGACCCATTCATAAGCATCAATTAGTCTTGAGTACCTAAAGGTTGTTTTGCTCACATCCTCCTTGGCGATTCTGATTTGATTATACCCAGAGTGCACATCCATTAAGCTAAAGATGATATTACATGCCACTGCATCCACCATTACATCGGCAATGGGCATGAGATATTTGTCTTTAGGAGTAGCTAGATTCAGATTTCTGAAGTCTACAAAAATCCTTAACTTTTTTTTTTTATTTATAACCGAGACAATTAAATCCTCAACGACCACATATATGTGGTTGTTCGAATGAACCTAATAATTAAAACCCTCTTTATTTCTTCACTAATAAACTTTGTTAGTTGTTTGGATGTTCTTTTAATTAGTTACTTGAATGGACAAAATCCTTCTTTGATTGGTAAACGGTGCTCTAGAAGTGATTATTCTAAGCTTAGTATCTCACAAGTAAAGCAATCTTTGTATTCTTTGATTGGTGTGACCAATTTAGCTTTAAATTCTATATTTAGCTTTACACTAATGAATATTGACCAAGATAGGTCTAAGTTTACTTCTTTTAGAGGATCTTAGGTCTTAGTCAATTGATCATCTAGCTTCTTAAGTGCAAGTTTAAGGTATGAAACTTGTAGTTGAGTCATACAATCATCTATTTCATCCTCATAAATGCATTCAATGGAGGCTATTCAGTTGTGCTCCAAGATCAGTCTCTTAATCCTCTTGAAGCATCCTCTCATTTTGGCTAACTTAACCATCAAACTTCATAATCAATGAGTGGCATTCTATGTTAATAGATGTTGGTCACTCAAGCTTTGACATCAAAATCCTGAATTAATCTAGTGTGGAGATAGTTTAGTCTTGGGATGCCCACTTGACAATGTTCTTGAAGTTCATCTCATCTTGATACATCACTATGTCAGCTAATTGAACGACCTATGGATGATTTTTATCTCACCATTAGGCTTTACCCACATCATTTGGTGTAGGGTTAAAGTGATGGTAGAGTTTGTATGTATTCAATCTCTTTCTAGAAATAAATTGTAGCCACCATCTACATTAATTACCAAAAAGCACTCTTTGGTACTATATCGCCTAATTTTAAGTCTAACTTAATATAACTATTAGTAAGAGTCCCTCTTCTAGTGAAGTCCCATGTTGACATAGTAGCCCTTTTAACTTAGTCTTTAGTGAGGCTGATTTTCTTTCGAAACTTTATGGGTATGACCAACACTGCAGATCCATTATCTACGAACACTCTACATATTAAGATGTAGTTCAATTTCCCCTTTATATACAATGGTTGAATATGATTTGTTTGACAAAGTAGGGAGTGATCACAACTGCTTTATTTTCAACCTCATCATCTAAGCTTGGGTAAATTACATCCCCTTTAAATGTGGCTCTTTGACTAGGTCTAGTAAAAAACATAGATTGATAATAAGCACACCATATTTATCTCAGCCTTTTATCTTAAGTTGTTAGGCGATCCCTTCTTGAGTTGCCCCTCTTCATGCCTCTAGGGTACCTAAACCTTTATTAATCTATACTTATTGTGGTGGATTTCCACGTCATAAGGCATCGACTTGTTATCAAGTTTGTATATTTTCTTGCATAACTTAAGCCTTTCCTTTTTTATTTTGCAATAAGCACCTTAATCTCTTTATTGTGTCGAGTTTTGACTTCTTTTTCATTATTTCTATAAGCCCTGACTTAATGCAACTTAACTTATAATTATTTCCTTTGCCTTTGAAACCTCCTCTTTTGAGTCTTAGTCAATTAGGTTTATGTTGGTCACCCAAAGGCAAGTAGTTAAAGACTCCTTTCTTAAGGCTATGATCTTCCTATTTGTTGGTTGTTGATGAGTTCAGTCAAAAGGTCTATTGGACTAAGTTGGCCAAACCTAAGTCAAAGACCTCTTTGATCTTGATAATGAAGATTGATAGGTACTAACATCTTGTTTAAGTGTTGTTTTGCAATTTATAAATTACATTTGAATTGAAAGTTAAATGGAAGTCTAAATCTTGAGGATTGAGTAAGGCATCCAAATTTGTTGTCAGGAACTTTTAAATCATAATCGCGACCTTGCAATTAGGATGGATGAACTTAAACCAAATTAATTCATAGTGGAAATTATAGTCGTGATCCAACGAAGGAATACTTAAATGTCATACAGAGAGATTCATATTGGTGTTCGCATCTTGAGTTGCGATCATAAATTTTATAGCTAAATGAAGGGAACCAAGTCTACAACCATAACATGCCAAGCGTCTAAGATGACCATTAGGATATCAAAATTCGCGAGGGTGAAAAACTTATTGTAATTATGACCCATTATAGTGATCTCTCCTTACCAAATAGAAGGATTTGTGGTCCCTATCGCGTCTAAGAAGGATTTCAATCGAGACCATGAATTTTAGTTGGTTAATCAAACACAACGACTATATTTCTTAGAATACCAATAGCAGCACACTACATGGACTAGTCATTAGACACAAAATGACGTTCTCTACCATGATTTTAGTATTCCTAATTCAAATTGGAAGTTCACGATAGGAAAATGCCAGTCACGATCGTAGATTTAGTTTGACAAGCATTTAATGCAAAATACATCAAGTTTATCTTAAAGATTTAGGCATAGTTTTTTAGTAACATCTCCTTGGTGGTTGTTGCCTATAAATACTCCATCAAACACACATGAATGCAATAGAATTTCATTGATTACAACAAAACTCTTGCAAATTTACTTCATAACTTCTTATTCTTAGTATGTGAGTTATTGTTGTTGGGTGTAAGCATTAAGCACCATTGTAATTGGATTTGTTAGTTAGCCTAGCCATCAAAACTTGGGTAATAGGTTGAAGTATGAGCCTTTGTAAAACACTTAAATGAGGTTTTTTATGTGAGCCTTGAAACACAAATTGTAGGGCTATGTGTGAGCTATCAAAACACAGTGTACAAATTTGGTGTGAGCTTAGAAACACAACTTTAAGTTAGTGAAACACCAGAATTGAGGAGTGGACACAAGGTTTATTAACACGCGAACTGCTATAAATAATGTGTGTTCTTACTTTCAACTTCTCTTCCAATCTCCAAACACTTTATCCTTCCTCTAAATTTTTTAGATTCCCATTAATTCAACCCCCTTTCTTGGTGCTTAAAGGCCAACAAGGTCTTATTTGGTTGATCTGCTACCCTTTACTTTAGTCGATTAGCATCAATGATCTACCTCTTTAATGATTTTAAGCCACTTAGGTGCTAGTCGCCCATCTGCCCTATTGTAACTCTCCTCTTTGTGTACTCGCCCAATTATATGTTTCACACCATATGAGAATATGAAACATATAGGCATCTACAAAAGTCATGCCTTTGTTGTCTTTAGCACTCTACTTCACCCTTAGGCAACTCGTTTCTAATAATAGGTTTGAACTTAGTGTAACAAGTAGGGAAGATTAGCATTATTCCCTCACGTTTCTTCTCCTTAGCTGAAAGAGATATAGGCTTTTCCTAAGTCATTGGTTTTTTTTTTTTCCCTTTTAGCCTTTGATAAGAAGGGTAAGATGAATGACACTATCACCTTTAGGAAAGGTTCAATCACAATTAGGGCTTTACTTTTCCTGTGAAAGACCATTTTCCTTTCCTTAATGGCTTTCTAAATGATGTTCCAAAAATTTATACAATTACTTGAATCTCTCTAGCTATTGTGGTATTTGCAATAGTCTTTCCTTTTCCTCTCTTTCAATGGGGGAATGATGTGGCCATTTAAAAGCTTGAGTTGCCCATCCTTTACCAAGAAGTTAAATATCTTGGCTACCTTCATCAGGTCAAATGAGTACTCTATTACAATCTGCCTAGTCATTTGCTTAGTCTTTTCCTTCTTTTATGACTTTGGCTTGGCCAATGCTGGACACTCATACCCGTTGCCTAGCACTAACTAAACTATAAAAACTTCCTCCACATTTGAGTCAAAGCTATCATACTCAAGTGTTGCTACATGTGTCCATATAGTATGAACCCTTAAATGACGCTTTCTTTTGTTTTGTCACTTGCAATAGTTTCTTAAAGCCAGTTGCTCTAGCACCCAACTCATAGAGATCCCTAAACTTATAGCCTTTAAAGTGCTTTTGGATCTCAAAGTGTAACCCATTTACTGCTAAGGTGACATAATTTGCCTTAAGGAACACTATATGGCATAGAGTGCAAAGCTTCTTGAACCAGAGGATGAAGTTTTTAAGCGACTCTCCCACCAATTGCTTTGGTTAGATGAGGTTGGCCAAAGTGATTGAAGGAGAAGCCTTGTGGAATCAAGTATAGAATTTCTATACTAAGCTACATCACTAAGCAAGCATAGCTTCCAAAAATCCTTACTGTTGCTTCTCCATATGCCATTGAAAATTGGGAAATATTCTTAATAGTTAAATCATTATGTGCACCTAAAAATAGTATGAACTCAAGAATTTTATAGCCCCTAGGGAAGTGATACAACTTGTCCACCCCACCCGCTTAGGGGTACAACTTGGAATAAACCAACCTAAATAAAGTCTTCATGTCAACCTCAATATTCTCTAATGCATCCATCAACTAGCAATAATTTAAAGAAGTTAGGTGATATTCATATTTATATCGAGAAGGCATTGCCTGCTCTCCCATTCTTGTTAAGGGAATTACATTACCAACAGCATTTTGTGTCAATACCATACCTGGTCCTTACAACACTAAGTTCTACTGGTAGTATGGTTGCGATTACATGTTTAGTTGAAAGGTCTGCTGAAAATTGTGTTGAGACTCCTTGCCTAATGAAGAGCTGTAAGACCCTTGTGGATTTGGGAGAATCCCCCATTGAATATTGCTTAGGCAAGGGAGTAGGTGTACTGCCCCCAGCTCCCTTTAGGCATATTGCCTTTTGGTGCTTGAGGCTTCTGTATGGAACCTTTTATCTGAAGCTAGGGACTACGTTTCCTCTAGAAGAGTGGTTAGGTAATAAAGGCAATTGTTCATATGATCAAGTTCTAATAAAAAATCCTTTTGGGAAGCCCTATTATCCTCCCCCAACGGTCGAATGATCGAAGCCATCTAATTAATCATGTTATTGAAAATGGTATAGTTCTCAACCGTATCTTGTTGGTATCTTGGGAATAGTCTGTGATTGCGAAAACAGGTTATCTAGGCATAAGCATATGCCTTTGGTAATTGGCAAGCTCATCCCTTTAAGTTGGGTCATTGGTGTATGAGTTTTCATTCGACCTATTATTAGACATAGTGACTGTGACTTCTAATTTAGGTGACTTGCACTTTTTGGTCTAATTCCTCCTCTAGTACGTAATACCTAGTCTTTACTAGCATACAAGGTCCAATCGAGCATGCCAAAAAAGATAGTACCCCCCAAAAATGCTCAAGAGTAAATTTTATTATTTTCAAGTCTTGTTGCTAAGTATTATTAGTATAAAAAATTCCAAAGAATAAATCATTAATTTGAGCTAATCATTTCTGATATGTAGGCAATAAAGTTGTTAATAAAAAAGGTGAGTATGTAGGCAAAATACTGTAAACTCGATTAGTATTTAAGCAAAGAATACCGTCACCGTCAACTAAAGAAATTCTCAAGAAGAAAAAGAGAGAAGAAATAGGTTTTGGAAATTTGCGATATATTACTCCATTGAAAATTCAAAACCTTTATACTAAATGTTACAATTGCTTCTATGCAAGTATCAAATAAGAATCCTACCAAGATAATAATTCTAATCTGATAAAACTATAACACAAGCAATATTGATCTACAATCCTTAGAAAAATGTTATAATGGCTGAGTGCATGCTTGCAAGACAATGCATTTATTCAAAGCCAAAGGCCTATTACTATGGGAAGCCTAATAAGCCCATAAGACAGTATAAGTTTTGTGGCCCAAAGATCCATCAAAATGAGGCCCGGCATAAATAGAAACTAAACAAAATTAAAGATTTTGAAAACTAATTGGCACATTTTATAACTTATTTATATGTTGATTTGATTCGATTGTATGTTGATTCGACAATATTATCATCGATTATGAAGTCGACCCCTATGTTTATAGATTTCTTGGACTTGGTGAGCACTCCATAAGCTTAGTGAACAAATCTTCCTAAAGCTTCCATTTGTACATGTTTCTTTCATCGCTTGCACTCCTCACTTCAACTGCTTTCTTTACCTACACTCCACATATACTTGCTTCCCACTCCACACAAACACATTTATCATGTATCAATCGGAATATTCTGAAACATTGATTAATAGACTCCTTTATCTCTATAGATCATGAGTCATAAAAGTGGGTTATAGACTTGAGCTAAATAAAATAGGCTTAAAGATTAGGTTGCATAATTTATATGGGCGTAAACTAAAAACTACTTTTAAGTGTCTACAGAATGAAATGATGATAGATCTCAAGTTTAGAAAAAAGAAGAATAATTTTTTTAATCTTTCAAACTTTAAATGTGAATGCTAAAAATTAGTTTATAGAAATTGAAACTATAATAATTTTTAGCTACAAATCTATATTTACAAGTTTTATAGTAAAAAAACCTATTCTATATGTTTTCCTTTGCTTACGAAGTTGTTCCCTAGAACTACTGGCCTTAATGCCATCACGCCATGCCTTGTACAAAAGGCATTTTCCATGCCAAAATCCGGGCATCCAGCTCTTTTCTTTTCTTTTCCTTTTTTTTTTTTTTTAAATATTGGAACAAAACTTAGCATAAATTAGTTACAGTTTTCTTAGCTTTGCTTTCCACATATTACATCGAATCTCTTGAACCGCCAACCGAGTTCACTTTATACCTCATAACTCAAAGCCAAAACAATTCTATTAATTCTTCCGGTTTGTAATTTAATCACTCATATGTTGTGTTTTAGAATCATGATGATTCATATGACTCAGTACTATTTTGTCCTTTCAAATAATCCAAATGATAATGACAATATCTTCCTTGGATTTAATCACTATATCTCTGTTGGATTGGGATGTCAATTACTTTGGTCTACAACTAATGGGAGAATGTTTAATGCCAATCTGAGATATTAAATTAAAATATTCAAATCTGAGATATTAAATTAAAATATTCAAATCTGAGCTGTTAAGCACATGTTTTCTTTTTCAAAAATAAAATAAAATTATTGGTTACTATAAGTACAATTTAATGTATGCCATAAGTGTAATTAAAGTCAACCCTTAATAAAACGTTTTTCAATTTGAGCATATAGGTGGTAGCCTAGTTGCCAATGTGCGAATATGTAATACTTCATATGTGACTCTACATATTCTCATGTATATATTGTATTATATATTATTGTGTATAATGTATTTTAACTTCTTCTGGATTTACAGTAAAGTGTTATCACGACGAAATATTATACAATGAAATGATGTTGCCAACTCGGTTGTTATTTATTCTTCAATCTAAGCCAAAGATAAACTGTTACATTAGGACAAGGACATTTGGAATGTAGAAAAATAACTCTCTTGCAGTTTGGAACTGTATTTTCCATTTTCATGTTAGAAGAAAAATAACATTTTCATGACTCAACTAAAACAACTTGGGCAATAATAGAAAATCCGAAAGAATTACTTTTTTCCCTTTTGCATTTAATTATTCGAAGTCAGCTCTTAGAATTATTGACCTTATAAAATCAATAATTAATCCAATGATAGTTTGCCTAAGAAAGTGTCAATTGTCTCTACCTTAACTATATATAAAAGCTACACTTGCACTCCAATCCCAACCATCTTCTAATCACCAATAAACTTAAACTAAATTTCATCATTTCTCTTCTCTTATAGAGACAATGGCTATGCAACAGCTTTTTTTTTCTTCTCTTTTCTCAACTGGTCATCCTCGTTTTGTTCTTAGACCTCACTAATGCATGGGGACTGCAGCCGAGGTTCTACAGGAGAAGTTGCCCTTATGCAGAGCTTATTGTCTACAGCAGTGTTTACAAATACATTTCTAGAGATCCAACCCTTGCGGCACCTTTGTTGAGAATGCATTTCCATGATTGTTTTGTCAGGGTAAGTTAATTTGTTCAAGCTTCACTGCTAGCAATCCAAACATTCATGGCACCTACCTAAGTTGTATCATAACACATTTTGACGTTAAGATTCAGACATTCCTTGCCAGCAAATTAATATAGTTTATGCAGGGATGTGATGGTTCTGTGCTATTAAGTTCTACAAAGTATAATCAAGCGGAGAAAGATGCAATCCCAAACCAAACTCTGAGAGGGTTCCAAGTAATTGATGCTGTAAAATCTGCAATAGAAAAGAAATGTCCTGGTGTGGTTTCTTGTGCTGATATCTTAGCCTTAGCTGCTCGAGATGCTGTTCTAATGGTATATCTAATTGTCCCATCTTACATGACAACTATCATTAGTTTTTCTTTTTCCCTTTTTTTTTTTTTTTTTTTTTTTTTTTTTATTGCGGGTCCAAGGAACGATGGATTGTATATCAGATATAACACTCTTCTGTTAATGTTTTTATAAATGTAAAGCTTCTACGGACAATTGAACTTGAGATTCTCATTCCTTACACTAATTAATAGTGTAAGGAGATCAGTTGCACTAGTTTTGATTATTTTTTCGTACATAAAATGAAACTAATAGTTAATCTACATATTGCATGAAATGTAGCATACAAATTTTATAACATTATTAATTAAGAAATTTTTATCTTATTTTTATATTATATTATATTCAATACATAAAAATATCAAAATAGATAATTCTTAAATTAATCTAACTTAATCAAAGTCATTTTTTTAAAATTTTTTATTATCTAATTTATCAATTTTTAAATTCTTTATATATATATATATATATATATATATATATATATATATATATATATATATATATATATATATATATATTATAACTTTCAATTATAGAGTATAATAAAGTAATAATATATAATTTTTAATTGCTTATTTATAAAAAATGTCAGCTTAACTGATGAAAAACACTCATAAATAATTTTTGGAATAATATATAATTAATTATGTACATTGATTTTCATATAAGAAGGTGATTGTCTAGATTTGAATTAATTATATAACTTTTTTTCAATAATTTCAGATTGGTGGACCATTTTGGAATGTTCCTACCGGACGCCGAGATGGAAGAGTTTCAATTGCTTCAGAGGCATTGACACAATTACCATCTCCTTTCGTAAACATCACTGAACTAAAACAAAATTTTGCCGCCAAGGGTATGAGCGTCAAGGATCTTGCGGTTCTATCAGGTGACTGCTAAATCTGTGTCTTCTTTTTCACTCTTTCATTAAAGGAACAATTCCAGTTAGCAACAAAAGGTTAATTTTTTAAATTTGTATAGAAAATTTAATGAATAAAGCTCAAGAATAATCTACTTTAAATAGATAAATAAACGAAATATTTGACTCCCACGCAATCTTGTCTTAAATAAAGAAAATCATGAGCCCAGTAAATCAAATGGGAGTTTAGTATCAAACTCATCATTCAGGAATTTTTAGCAAATGTACGTAGTAACTCATTGGCATTTCTTTTACAGGAGCTCACACCATTGGGATAGGGCATTGCTTTGTAATCTCAAACAGGTTGTACAATTTCACCGGAAAAGGTGACACTGACCCATCATTGGACCCGAAATATGCAGCTCAGTTGAAGAAAAAATGCAAGCCAGGAGGAAGCACCAAAACAATAGTGGAGATGGATCCAGGAAGCTTCAAAACATTCGATGAAGATTATTACACTATTTTAGCTAAAAGAAGAGGCCTCTTTCAATCTGATGCAGCTCTTCTTGATGATTCCGAAACCAGAAGTTATGTCAAACTTCAATCTCTCACCCATGGATTGACTTTTTCGCAGGATTTTCCTGAATCTATGGTCAAACTTGGTTATATTGGAGTGCTTACTGGTAAGCAAGGCGAAATTAGGAAACGATGTGCTTTTGTAAATTAGAATCCTTCTAATTTTTTCTTCTTTCATGATTGATTGATTGCCACAAACTTGCACATGTATTAGAGAATTTCTTTTAGTTTCGTTTTTATTTTGTGTGAACTTCTTGTATTTGTGTCGTACATCTGCAATGCAAACTTAAGGTTGTGGTTGCATGTGATTTGTAATTTTTCTTGATTATGATATTTTTTTCCATTTTAATATATTTACTCTAATTACCATGATATTTAGGTGATGATCATGTATTACGTGTCTACGCTCTAATAAAAGTTCATGCACGACATTGATAATTTAAGAAAATTGTAATTTAATTTACAAACTAGTAGCAGAAATTTAAGTATTTTTGTACGATCATTTTTTTTCAATTTTGTAATGTTTATGAAAATACGTATGTTGGCCTTTGAGCACCAATAAAGGGGTTGAATTTGTGGGAATCTAAAAAAATTTGGAGGGAGGATAAAGTGTATGGAGATGAGAAGACAAGTAGAGAGTAAGAACACACAATATTATAGTGGTTCAGATGTTAATGAACTCTACATCCACTCCTCAATTCTTTCAAAATTGAGTGTTTCACTAATTCAAAGTGGTGTTTCCAAACTCACACCAAACTTGTACAATGTATTTTAATGGTTCACACACAACCCTACAATTTGTGTTTCAAGGCTCATACAATAAACCTCACTCAAGTGTTTTATAATGGCTCACACTCAACCTATTACAAGAGTTTTGATAGTTAAACTAACTCTCAAACTTAATTACAATGGTGTTTTAATGCTTACATCCAACAACAATAACTCACATACAAAGAATAAGAACTTGTGAAGTAAATTTGCAAGAGTTTGGCTACAATCATGAAATTTTTTTGCATTCATGTTTGTTTGGTGGAATATTTATAGACAACAACCACCAAAGAGACGTTACTAACCAACGATGCCTAAATCTCTAAGGTAAGTTAGACAAATTTTGCATTAAATGCATGTAAGACTGATTTTGTGGTTGTGGCTGACATTTTGCAATTGTGAATTTTCAATTTGCACTAAGAAGATCAAAATTACATTAGATATTCCCATTTTGTGTCTAATAACTAATCCACGTGGTGTGTTGCTATTAGTGTTCCAAGAATATAATCATTGTGTTTGACTAACCAACTAAAAGTCGCAATCATGATTGAGATCCTTTTTGGACGCGACAGGAACTGTGAATCCTTCTGTTTTGTGAGGAGAGATTACTCTCATAGGTAGCAATTGCAACAAATTTTCTACCCTCGTGAATTTTGATATCCCAACGGTCATCTTGGATATTTGGCATATTATGGTTACAGACTTGGTTCCCTCCATTCAGCAACAAAATTCACAGTCACGACTCAAGATGTGAACACTACCACGAATCTCTCTATATGACATTCAAGTCTTCCTTGGCTGGATCACGGCTACGATTTCCTTTACGAATTCATCTGGTCCAAGTTCATCCATCCTTGTTGCAAGGTTACAGTCGTGATTTAGAAGTTTCTGACACGAATTTGAATGTCTCACTCAATGCTAGAGATTTAGATTTTCATCCAACTTCCAATGCAAACCTAACTTAAAATTGCAAAAACAACACTTAAATAAGATATTAGTACGTATTAATTTTCATTGTCAAGATCAAAAGAGACCTTTAACTTAGGTTTAACTAACCTAGTCCAAGAATGTAAAATTGTCCCAAATTTCAATTACAAAAAAAAAAAAAAACATTATAGATAAACATACTCCTAATTTATCTGATAGCCTTTGATCCAAAAAGCTTATTGTGGTTAACCTATATAAGGAAAAACATGAACTTATTGTGTGAATCCAAATTACTTTTGTTTGGTCATATGAATTCGAACCATTCTTTTTGGAAAGGGAAAAATGTTTCAATATAAGAAATTTGGTCTTTTGTGACAAAAAATTTGTCATAATATGTATCAAACTTATCACCATAGAGATATTGTAACAATATCAGCTGTCACTAACACTACAAGAAGTACATAATTTATTGATGAAAATTTTCATCCGTAAAGGCTCAATTTTGTTGGTAATGTATATTTTCTGATGGAACACTGATCATATTATTCCATCGGTCAACTATTGATAAGTAACGATATACTGACGGAAAACCAATTTTGTCGATAAACTTAATGACGAATTACCTATAGAAATTGATTTCTATTTAAGCATAAAAATCAACTGAAAATATCAACGAAACATCTTGTCGGCAAGTCCATCAGTAAAATCATCGGTAATTTGTCAATAAGTCGTCAGTCAATTAAACATACGTATTATATTTTTTTTAAAAAATTGTTAGTATATAATTTATTTTTTTTTTTTTGTTAGTAATCCATTGGTACATTTTCAAGGGTTTTTTTATATTATAATATTATATACTATATGATACTAATATTTATTATATTAATATTAATATTTTACTATTAATTTGATACCATTAACATTTTACACTATTTATGATATTGATATTTTAATATTAATTTTATGAATATTTATGATTTAATTTTATAATTTTATAAAAGAAATAAAAAAATTTCAAATAATAACAACAAAGATATATACATATACATATAAATATTTTTAACATACCAGTTATTCAACGAAAAACATGTTTTTTAACATACCAGTTATTAAATAAAAAAAAACTTCTAAATTAAATCTATGCCTCTTGGAGTGCAAAAATTGTTAACTCCACGAAAAGATATTTCAATCTAAGCACAAAATGGAAACAAAAAATTATAAAATGACAAATACCAATAAATTTATAGAATTTCTATAATTTAATTAAATTATATAAATTTAAAAAATTAAAAACACACTTAACTTATTAACTTTAACAAATTTATAATTTCAAAAATTTCAAAAATTAAACTAAATTACACTAAATTACTAAATTTTAACATCATTTCTATTTAAAAAATTTCAATAATTTGCAAATAAAATTAAATTTACTTAAATTACTAAAATTTTATTAAATTACATTGCATTACTACATTTAATTAAAATTTCTTAAATTACATTTTATTACACTTAAATTTCTAAAATTTAATTAAATTACTCAAATTTCTAAAATTCCTAAAATTTCTCAAATTTATTTAACTTACTTGAATTTAATTGAAATTTCTAAAATTTTCATAACTTAAACTTAAATTACTAAATTTTATTAAAATTTCTAAAATTTAATTTCCTTACAACTTTCTTTATAAATTTTATTAAATTACATTAAAATTAGTTATTACATATGGCTGCAATTTATAAAATTTCTACAAGTTCTAAAATTTAATTTAATTATATTTAAATTACTAAATATAATTAAATTTCACTTAAATTTCAATACACATAAATTTCTAAATTTTAATTTATTTACACTTAAATTATTAGTTAAATTTTACAATTTCTCAAATTTAATTAAATTACACATATATTAATGAACTTCATAAATTTATTAAATTTACACTTAAATTATATATATATATATATATATATATATATATATATATATATATATATATATATATATATATATATATTAAATTACTATAGTTACTAGCTTTACACATCTAACACTAAACTTTCTATTAAATTTATACAATAAATTATATGATTTACTATAATCACCAAATAAATTTTCAATATTAAAATTCACAATATTTCTCAATATTCACAAACTCACAAAATTTCACAAGCAGCAACAAAATTAAATAAAAAAATTTCAAAATAATTCTCAACATTTCTCATAAATAAGCATTTTCAAAAATTACAAAATTACAAAACATGTAAAAATATGAGAGAATGTTAAGAATTTTAACATTTTCAAAATATTACAAAAATATTAACATTTTCAGAATTACAATCAAAATTACTGAAATACACAAATATTACAATCATATATTATACATTTTCATATTTCAATAAAAAAATATTATATTATTATA
Source organism: Omphalea diandra (assembly GCA_949677035.1). Lineage (NCBI taxonomy): Eukaryota > Viridiplantae > Streptophyta > Magnoliopsida > Malpighiales > Euphorbiaceae > Omphalea > Omphalea diandra. The sequence continues at coordinate 14,874 of CATIWR010116780.1, read as the reverse complement.
GATTTTACAATAAAAAATACAAAACTTATAAACAATATATTACAAATTTTCACAAATATTACAATAAAAATACAAAATTTATTATAGATTCACTTTTTCTCTCTATCAAAATTATATAAAAAAAAATACAACAAATAAAGGGAAGTAATGTACTAGGTGGCAGTGACGTCCGATTGTTGCAGTAGGGGAGTCCTGTGCGGCAGTGTTGCTGGTGGTAGCAAAATAGAGAGGAGAGCAATGGAGGGAGTACATAGAAGAGGGAGGACACCAGAAAGAGACACCAATGGGAGGGGAGGGAGAGAGACCAACAACCATGATGACGGATCTGAGGGAGAGAGGATCTAGACTGCAAGGGGGAGGGAGAGGAGAGCAGCAGGGAAGAGGAGTTTTATATAACATTTATTGATGAAACTTAACATGTCAGCCGAATTGTTATATTTGTATTACGTTGGTATATGTGCTTCATATTTGTTTACCAAAATTACTGATAGACTTCTGACAAATCATCAAGTGTATTAATTTTTGCGTGTCTATTCGTTTCTCTCTATCAGTGAATCCGTTGGTAAACGAAGGCATCAAAACGTCGCACCAAAGTTTACTGACAGAAATATTATGTCTGTAAATTATCGATGTTGGTTCATTAGTAATCGGTCGCTTACTTTTATCATACATTTTCTCTTGCATTTCCGTCGTTGATCCAACAGTATTTATCGATGGACTTTTATCCGTTGGAAATTTTATCAATATTTTTATAGTCTTGTAATGTAATGTGACAAACATTTAGTTGTCATAAAATAATATAATTTTAGTGACAAAATTCAAAATCGTAAGAAAAATTAACTTTCTTGTGAAATTAGATAATTTCTCATAAAGAACCAAAATCAAAGATAAAAATATATTATGGTGATAAAATATTTATTCTCAACAATTAACTTTTCATTTGCATATATTTATTTTCATGGTAAATTATAATCTATCACATTATAATGGAAAAATTCTGTCCTCTAATAAATAAATTCAAAAACCAAAAATATTTGTTAAAAATAAAATAAATTTTATTATATAAGAGTAAAGGAAAAAAAAACCTCACAAAATTGAAAATTATATTATTTTCTTCAATCACACAATCAGTATTACAATAATTGAAGTTTTCCAAACATAAAATAAATTACAAAATCTTCATAAAGTATAGTCTAGTGATTTTATTTGAAATTGAGTCCACAACAATATGATAACTACAATCTTAAGTCATCAAATCCCCAAATATTTCTTTCAAAATATATTTGATTATTTAGACTTCTGCCTCAATGCTTGATACGAATAATGGTGGATTGGACAGGTTGCATGAGTTTCATAATGTTATGCTCAAATCACATGTATTGGAGGAAGACGATAGTGTCACGCAGAGAATAATGGAGCCGAGGATATTGAAATGGGTGAGACCAGGGTTGGGTGAAATGAAGCTAAATGTCGATGTTGCGGTGTATTCTAGTACCCCATCGTGCAACCTTGGGAGTTGTTGGCAGAAACCATTTTGGTGAGGTGTTCATTGCTTTTGCTGCTCCATTGGACAACTTTGGATCACCGAAGTGCATGTAGGCGGTCGCTATAAGAGACGCTTTGCAATGGTGTGTAAGAATTTATTCAGGATCTAATATATGAATTTAGAACACCATTCATGATTAAGCGGAAGCAAAATTGCGTACCTATTTGCGCATTAAATCTGAAAGCGGAAATAAGTTGCATACCTTCTTTACGCGTTGGATCCCAAATTCTTCCGCGTCATTATTTCGATCACTGAAAATATAACACTTGAATAATAGGTCAGAAGAATTGAAAAAGGGATTTAAGTCTTCCTCTCCTTGACCTTCTCACAAGACGGCTACGATGGGTGTAGCAACTAGGGTTGTCAATCATCATGAAGGCAATAGAGGAAACCTAGCCTATTTATAATAAATTTTAATAGGTCCACCCTTCACGGGTCCATGTTAAAATAGGTCTACACTGACTGTCTTCTATATCGACTCACAAAAGTGTCACACAAGCCCATAACTGAATTGATCACTTTTTAATTGGGATTAACCACTAATCAATAAACTATATTATTTAGTCCGTTTTATAAATAATTAAAATAAACCCATAATTAATATTAGCCCACATAAAATATTTCAACATTCTTCCACTTGGGCAATATTAATTATGACATTAAGAAAGAAAACATTTTTGAAAACGACTCTCAGACTGAATGCTTTAAACTCAAATGTGGCCACAAAATTTTGAAAACATATAGTTTATTGATAAAATGACACCTTAAACACAATTCTGTCCACATTAAATTATCAATATCAGATCATGGTAGCAGTTATGCCCCTTATTGACATAGTACCAATCCATAGTCACAAATATTGACAACTTAACCGACCTGAATTCGGATATGACAGTATAGCAAGAAAATAGCGCCACATGTGATCAATGCACTATTTTCTTATCAGTCCTCCAAACATTTCTCTTTCACATATGCTCAAATGAGCAAGAGAAATTCACAAGGCTTCATAATAAGGCTTTTATTTCCATTTTCGAAATACACACACAATGCCTTAGCCTTTGTTTCCAGAAACATAATTGAAAACCAACATAGCTTAAGATAATCACACTAATCTTAAGCACACCACACACAACTTATAACATGTTATATATATATAGAATGTGCACATACGCATAACAAACAACCACAAAATACTCAACTCATATAAACAAATATGAATAAGCAATGTAGCAATATCATTTAACTTAGATGTTCAATTACAAGCACAAAGTTCCCACTAACCAAACACATCAAAAGACTCCACAATATCCATATCACAAACATGTTTCTTAAAAAACTATGGGTCTAAGTCCTTTGGTTAGAGGATCAACTAACATTAAATAAGTATTAACATACTGAATCTCAATGTCTCCTTTCTTTACTAAGCCTCTGACTGTAAGATATTTGATCTCCATATCCTTAGAACCACTCAAACTTTTATTATTTTTAGAGAAGAACACAACAACATTATTATCACAATAGATACAAAGTGGCCTAGTAATAAAATCAACCACAAGCAAACCAAAAATAAAATTCTTCAACCATATAACTTGTGTACTAGCACCATAACATGCAACAAACTCAGCTTGCATAGTAGAAGATGTTGTAAGTGTTTGTTTGATACTTTTCCATGAAATAGCACAACCAGCAAGCATAAAAATATAACCCGAAGTGGATTTCATATCATCTTGATAGCCTGCAAAATCAGAGTCTGAATACCCCCACCATTTCAAGATCATCCACACACCTATAAACCAACATATAATCCTTTCTCTTTTGCAAGTATCTCATTACCTTCTTAGCAGCTACCCAATGCTCCTAACCAGGATTAGAAAGATATCGACCAAGAACACAAACAATGTATGCAATATCTGGTCTTATACACACCTAGGCATACATCAAGTTGCCAATTGCACGTGCATAAGGAATATTATTCATGGTTTGTTTCTCTACATGACTTTTAGGGCATTACTCTTTACTAAATTTATCTCATTTCACCACATGAGTATCACCACCTTTGCAAGATTGCATATTGAATTTACTAATCTCACGATCAATATATGCCATTTGAGAAAAACCTAATAAATGATGGGATCGATCACGACGAATCTCAATACCCAAGATAAAAGATGTCTCTCTAAGATCTTTCATATCAAAAGTCCTAGAGAGTAACTATTTAGTTTCACAAATCATCCTCATGTCATTACTAGCTAATAAAATATCATCAACATAAAGAACAAGAAAAATAAATTTACTCCCACTGATCTTATGGTAAATGCATTGATCTATCTAGTTCTCCATGAAACCAAGTGAAGTAACTATCTCATCAAATTTGAGATACCATTGACGCGAAGCTTGTTTGAGACGATAAATAGATTTCTTTAGCTTACAAACTAAGTGTTCTTTACCACTTTCTTTAAAACTCTCCGGTTGCACCATATAAACTTCCTCACCCAAATCACTATTTAAGAATATCGTCTTGACATCCATTTGATACAATTCTAAATCAAAATGAGCAACTAAGGCCATAATTATTCTAAAGGAATCTTTAGAGGAAACAAGGGAAAAAGTCTCATTATAATCTACACCTTCACGTTGTGTAAATCCCTTAGCAACCAATTTGGCTTTAAATTTCTCAACCTTTCTTTTAGAATCCTTCTTGGTTTTGAATACCCATTTGCAACCTATGGGTTTATTATTAAAAGGAAGTTCCACTAGTTCCCAAACTCTGTTATGACTCATCGATGTCATCTCATCTTTCATAGCATCAATCCAGAATTCAGAATAAACACTATTAACAGCCACATCATAAGATACAAGATCAATAACATGACCTATATTATAATCACCTTTACCAAGATAAACCTCATAATCATCTGAAATTGCTAACCTTTCAGTGACACCATTATGTTCAGGACTACGAGGCATGGTATATTGGGCAACTATTCCATACTATTGCAAATATTTGGTAAACTCTCCCATATGTTGCCTAGTCTTATTATATTTGCCATAATATTCACCCCTTCGATCAGACCTCATAATTTTAATGACTTTTTCCAACTATTTCTCAACCTCAATTTTGAAAATTTTAAGCATTTCAATGGCATCAGATTTCTCCTTTATCAAGTATAAATAGCCATAATAGGAAAAATCATCAATGAAGATAATGAAATATTTATTGCCACAAATAGTAGGTGAATAAGGTCCACCAATATCAGTATGGATATTCTTTAGAATATTTAAACTTCTATTAGCTCATTTCTTTTTATTCTTAGTCAATTTACGCCTTATACAATCCACTCAAACATCTAGATCCTCAAAATCAAGAGAAGGAAGAATATCATCCTTCACTAATATTCTAATTCTTTCTCTATATATGTGACCTAAACGTTTATGCCACAATGAAAAAGATTTTTCTTTAATTAAGGATCGTTTGGCCACAACATTGGCTTCACAACAAGGATCGTAATCGCTAGCATCATCCAAACATAATCTATATAAATTATCAAACAAAACACATTCATCGATCAATTTAGAATCTAAAAACTTATTGGCTCTTCCATTACCAATAGTAAAATAATATTCAATCTTATCCAAAACAGAAACAGAAATTAAGTTTCTTCTAAAAATGGAACACTAAAGGTGTTCTCTAAAATTAGACAAAATCCAGATTCCAATATTAAGTTGATATACAATTTTATCTAAAATATAAACATAAATCAAGTTTAAGACCCCTAAGATTGGTTTGAAGGTGAACCATATTTAGAATGTAATCTCTCACATTCTCACTATTGTTATATCTCATACTGGTCAACTGACTTATTAAGGTCTCAGCCTCAGCCTTATCGGATACAAAGTATCTATTCTCTACAGCAGCAAGGAAACTTTTGGCAGTAGCATTCGTGGGCAAACTGCTCTTAAGGTATTCAGAAATAGTTTTCCTCATAGTCATAAGACTAAGACGATTCAATCTCTCCCATTTGGCATGTAATTATTTTTCTCCAATATCACTCTCATGAGTGGGTTTGGCAGACTCATCTTCGTAAAGGGCATAATCAATCTCACCCATTCATAAGACAAACAAAATATCATCTTTCCACTTCTTAAAGTTTGTGCTCGTAAGAAGTTCAACATTTGCAGTACTATTATTGAGACTAAATGAGACTATTTGAGTAAAACAAAAGCATGTATTAAAATTCAACTATACACAAAACAAATTTGCAATTTACATAATCTAGAAAATTCTAGCATCACTACAATTTCCCTTTGGGTAGAACATGCACATGCAATAGAATTTCTAGTTGTGAAGCACACAACTGAGATCACACTAGTTTCGAGAAATCCATTTCTTTTGGGCAGATAGACTCTTTAGACTAATGCACCTCTAAGCACAAAAAACTTCATCTCAACAAGCCCTCCCAAAATCAATGCATCTAATAACCCAATTTGGGCAGGTTATTATATACATTAATTTGGAATTTTCTCTTTATCTCAACAAGCTCTCCCAAAATCAATGCATCTAATAACCACCTTTGGGCAAGTTATTATATACATTGACTTGAAATTATCTCTTCGCAAAAATTAAAAATAACTCTACGAATTTCAATAGATGTTCTACTTTGGCGGTAACACCCATATCAACCCATAAAATTATTTTTAATTACAGATTTATAATAGCCCAATTAAAATACATACTAAACACAAATACATATTTCAAAAAATATACAAGGTACCAAACACAATATACCATAATTTTAAACACATAATTATTACCTCATACATGTGCCAAACAAATATTTATTATTTATTTATTTATTTAATTTTATCACAAAATTAATATCACTAAATAATAAATTGGTAATTAACTATATATACAAACCACCTAAATATTTATATGTATATCTATTAATAACTATTGAAATAAAATTAAAGCATATCATGATGAACATGAATATAAGTAGCTTGTCTAAATATTTTCTCGCATAAGGAAATATTAGATAAAACATTCAGTTGAGTTGGTTGAGCGCTGGGGCAGGATTCTGCCGTCGTGGGTTCGAGACCCACGACACGCATCCTTTTCCCTCCCCCCCCCCCTTTTTTTTTGTTATCTTTTCCCCTTTTCTTCTTTTCCTTTTCCCCTTCCTTTCCACCACCACTACTGCCACCATCGACCCACCACACCAAAACCTACCCGTCGGCCTCAATTCTCTTGTTCAAGGCCTAATCACCACAAATCAAAAAAAAAAAAAAATTAGCATCATCTATTTGATCCAACAAACTGAAACCAAAATAAGTCACTTCAACAAATCCCATGGCAGTCAAATTGAACACAAAGAACAGTTGTGGACAAACAAGATATCATTGTCATTACATAGTATTAGAAACACCGATCAAACTAGCTATTCCCTGTGAATCAACAAGCCCGTGCGCGTACTACCTACCAAATTCAAACTGAAATCCAAGATCCATAAACCAAGAAATGAAACAAAATCGATATCATATTCACACCTACGACTACTACTACCACCACCAGCAACAACCACCATGGAAACCACAGCCCTCGTAGCGGCCGCAGAAAACGTCCCAAACACTGGCCAGAAAATCTCGAGAAACCACTACCGGTGATTAATGGGGATTTGAGGCCAACGTCACTAGTGGAAAGTGTGGCGAAGGTAAAAGCAGAAAGACTCAAGGCTAGAAAGACAATATACTAAGAGATTTCTAGGGTTGTGTTTCGTGAACGGGATTGCAAAAAAAAAAAGGGGGGGAGACCAAAATTGGCCAACGCAGAAAAGAAGAAGGAAGAAGAAAAAGAAAACAAAGTTGGCCAAGTCATGATTCGAACCCGCAACCCCCTTATACGGCTAACGCACTAACAACCATCTAAGCTACTCAAACACCTTATGACGATTGAAGCAAATTATATATATATTATCAATACAAAATATTTAGGGTTTCTAAATCATGTACAATCCCAAAACTTTGATACTAGATGTAAGAATTTATTCAGGATTTGGTACATGAATTTAGAACACCATTCATGATTAAGCGGAAGCAAATTTGCGTATCTGTTTGCGTAATAAATTTGAAAGCGGAAACAAGTTGCATACCTCTTTACGTGTTGGATCCCAAATTGTTCCGCGCCATTATTTCGATCACTGAAAATAGAACATTCGAATAATAGATCAGAAGAGTTGAAAAATGGAGCTAAGTCTTCCTCTCCTTGACCTTCTCACAAGACGGCTACAATGGGTGTAGTAAATAGGGTTGTCAATCATCATGAAGGTAGGAGAGAGGACCCTTGCCTATTTATAATAAATTTTAACAGGTCTACCCATCACATGTCCATATTAAAATAGGCTTACACTGACCGTCTTCCATATCGGCCCACAAAAGTGTCACAAGCCCATAACATAATTGATCACTTTTTAATTGGCCTTAACCACAAATCAATAAATTATATTATTCAGTTCGTTTTATAAATAATTAAAATAAACTCATAATTAATATTAGCTCACATAAAAAATTCCAACATGGTTCAGACGTCAGGGCTGGGTGGTGCATATGGTTGAAAACGATTGTCTATCTGTAATGACAAAAGTGCAGCAGCAGTAGCAGCAGGATACCATTTTACATCAACTGGGCTACATCGTTCGGGATATTCAATGGTTGTTAAAAAATCTTCGTGATATTCTGCATTAATAAATCTTGGCATTCCCTTGCTTAAAAAAAAAAAAAACTTGTTAAATTCCAAGAAAAAATGTTGGAATTCTCAATTTTTATTTGTAGATTTATTAAATACTTAACTACACATACACTTATACGTAGCTAAATTTCATCTACTTTAAAATCTGTTTTTTAAACCTTATCTTCTTAGATGTTTATTCAATAATTATCTTCATTATTATATTTATAAATAATAAAATTATCTGTGAAAGTAAGTGGTCTAAAACATAATTTTCATTCAAAATATTACTAGATCACATTGTGAATAAGTCTTCTTCCACTTATGCTTTTTTCACTTAGTTATTTTTTTTACTTAGTTATTTTTTGTTCACTTAGTTATTTTTTTTCCCCCTCTTTGCTCTTAGTCTTTCTTAGTTATTTAATCCTAGAAATCATCCCCATTAACTTACTATGTTTTGGTCATTTTCTTAATTAACTCTTCTAAAAACAAATTCAGCACAATTACCTGTAGTTCACGTCCTCCAAATGCACAACCTTGTTCCAATTTCTTCATTCATATTCTCAAATCCATAACTGATCATTTTCCTTTATTTTTAGTCCATATTTATATGGTCCTAACTGAAAAATATCATATACAAACCATATATAAGAATCAAAGAAAAAGGATAAGAAATCATGAACTTTCACTTCTGATGCACATATCATGTATTCTTATTCATGAGTATTTAAAATCCCACTTGTAAATAGTCAGTTCAACCATAGAAAGACCTTAAAATATATTTAAAACAATAGTAATTCATCAACTTATGCAACCAAAAGATAGAAGAAAATGACTCAACAAAATAGGTTCAAGAACTCTCAATTCTTTCTTCTAGCCGCTCTCGGGTTCTTATGATTCACCAGCCTCTTTGCTTTTTTTTCTTTTTCTTTTATTGGTCAGCTTCAATTCTCCTATTTTTCCTCTTAAGCTACTGGATAATCAAGCTAGTAGGTCTACATAAATTTCTACTACCTAAACTTTATTTTGTTTAAATTTATTCCTTCACTAACTCATATAATTTTTAACAATTTAAATTAAGTTATAGAAGTCCAATTTAATTTAATTCCTTCCAAGCTCTTCTTATACATTCTGTTTCTTTACAAAAAATTAATTGTTAAAATCCTAATGTATTGAGCAAAATCAGATTAAACGACAAACAAGCAAAATTGATGAATAACAAAGAGGAAACAAGCTGAAAACGAGGGAAACAGAAAAATACTCAGCTCTTCTTTTGAATCCTTTGCAATAGATTAATCTTCTATTAAAAACCTCAATATAGCTCAATCATCCAAACGCAATAGCTACAGACTAGCCTCTTTCTCCAACACAACCCACTCATTATACAAAAGCAAAAAAAAAAAAAAAAAAAAATTCATAAAAAAAAGGATGACAAAAAAAAGGAAAGTGAATGGATTTTGATTTTGTATGAATTTTTCTCTTATCATTTTTTATTATTTTTATTATTAAAGGTATTTTTAATAATTATTTTCAATCATTAATTGCTAAAAGTTTAATAACTAAATTTTTTGTTTTATTAAATTTTATTTTCATATTTTAATTAAAATTTATCTATATTTAAATTAAATTTAAATAAATTATATCAACAAAATTTTATATATATAGATGTAAGAATATTTCAAAGTTTATATAAAAAAATCTAAATGAGAAAGTATCATACGCTAATTTGTAGATAAAACCTCAACTTTATTATATATAATAGATTTCATCTAATTGAATTTTTTCAAATTAGAAAATTATTTATAAAATATTTTTTAAAGTAAGTGATTTTAAAAAGTACATCTTATATATGAAATATTTTTAATATTATATATTATATATTAAAATTAAAATTTATTTCATATATAAATTAATAATTAATACTAAAATTAAACGTATCATAAATGAACTTATAATAAATATAAAAATTAAATATTTCACAATTACTTTAATGTACTTGTCATTAGTTGTCATTATTATAACATGAAACACATCTATGATTCAAGGGATTAATTGATAGCAAATTGATTCAATAGTGTTAAGGTTCTCGTGGATTGATATTTGTGTAGAATAAAATACATGTATATAGGCTTTAAGATAAGCCTTTCAAACACAAGATAATTTACAACTCAAACAAACCTTGTCACATTATCTCCTAACACCTCCTACAAACCCTTGGTTATTTTAATCACTTGAATTTTATCTCGTAAAAGAAGAAACCCTGTCTTTGCCAAGGGTTTGGTATAGACATCGACTAATTGATCTTTTATTGACAGAAAACAAACAAGAAGGAAGCCAACTTGAACTTACTCTCTTGCAAAATGGAAATATAGTTCTATATGTTTCGTTCTTACATGAAATACCATATTTGAAAAGAGATATATTGCACCAGTATTGTCACACCATAGGATTGTCTGTTGAAAATTCCAACCAACCTATATTGCACTAGTATTGTCACACCATAAGAATGTTTGTTGATAATTGCAACCAACTTCTTGTAGAAGCGAACGAAGCCATAACAACTCAACTGTGACATTTGTTATTACTTTATACTCACTGTCATTTGAGGAACGAGCTATTGTAGGCTCCTTCTTTGTTGTCCATGAGACAAGCAACTTTCCAAAATACATGCCATAGCCATTTGTCGATCAACGATCATCAATGCGTCCTCCCCAATCACTATCACTAAAGCATTGAAGTTGGTAAGTTAGTTCCTTAGATAATAACAAACTGTGAGAGGTTGTGCTTTTGAGGTAATGAAGCAATCGTTTCACCACTTTTCAATGCGCTGCAGTGGGTGAATGCATGAATTGGCATAACTTATTCACAACAAATGCAATGTTCGGGCCTGTCATGGTAAGATATTGCAATGATCCAACCACTCTTCGATATTCATCTCCATTTTGCAAGGCAGGTCCATATGTTTTCAATAATGGAGGAGAAGTAGCCACTGTTCGTAGAGCAAGGTTTGGATACTGCCTGTTGGAATTTTTATGTGGGCTAATATTAATTATGAGTCTATTTTCATTATTTATAAAACAAACTGAATAATATAGTTTATTGATTTGAGGTAAGCCCAATTAAAATGTGATCAATTGAGTTATGGGCTTGTGACACCTTTTGTGGGCCGATATGGAAGACGATCAGTGTATGCCTATTTTAACATGGACCTATGATGGGTGGGCCTGTTAAAATTTATTATAAATAGGCTAGGTCCCCTCTCCTGCATTCATAACAATAAAATCCTAGTTGCTACGCCCATTGTAACCTTATTTGAGAAGGTCAAGGAGAGGAAGACCTAGCTTCCATTTTCAACCGTTCTAACATATTATTCAAATGATTTAATTTCAGCGTCTATAATCATGGCTCAAAACAATTTGGGATTCAATACGGAGACATGTACGCAATTTGTTTCCGTTTAATTGTTAGATTTGGTGTTCTAAATTTATGTTCTAGATCCTGAATTAAATTGTTACATGTGGTATCTGAGCATTGGGATTGTTTATAATTTAGAACCCTAATATTTTGTGTTGATAACAAAAAATTTTTTTTTTGATTGGTTGAGATATCCCAGGCGTTGTTGTATCGCTTTTTGATATATTTACTTTACTGCTACCATCACAAGCTCTTCTGTTAGCTCAGTTGGTTGAGGACTCGTGCTAATCACGTAAGAGGTCGCGGGTTCGAAACCCACTTTGGCCAAATAGTTTTTTTTTCTACCAATTTTTTTTTCTTTCTTCTCTCTCCCTTCTGCAAATCTACAAATCTTTCGCAACTCAAAAAAAAAGGGAAACAAAAACCTTTCTTCTTTTATTCCAAACCTAAATGGCAAACAAACAACAACCCACAAACAGAAACCTCATGTTCAAAACAAACAATTACAGCATCGAGTACAAAGCAAACAAATTTCTTGGTTCTAAAAACTTAACTCTCGTGCAATTGGCGGCCTTACTCCAGTCATCGGTTTTGGACCCCGAGTCTTATTTCGATTCTTTGTTTGTGTTGAATGTACTGTGACGGTTGTTTTTGATTATGTTAATTGATTAGTGGTGGTGGGATCTAGGGTTTGGGCTGTGATGGTGGGGAAGAAGTTTTTTGGATTTGCGGTTTCTTTTGTAATTGCTGAATAGATTCGGTTTGATAATGTTCATGTTTTTTTGGATCTTTAGGACACCAAACATATTGTATGTTTTGGTTGTCGATTTGGTGTGGCTGCTGGGATCTATGAAAGATCAGCGTCCTTGCCGATGAAGATCAACGTCTTTGCCGACTGAAGATCGACGTTCTGTGAAACAAAAAAAAAAAAGGAGGGAGAAGATGCATACCGTGGGTCTCGAACCCACAACCACGGAGAGGGATAATGCAATTTTGGCCGACTGAATTATGCCAATTCCTTGTTAACATCTTATGAGATCAAATATTTAGATTAGCAACTTATATTCATATTCATCATAGTGCATTTTAATTTTATTACAATGATTATTAATATATATATATATAGTTTATATACAGTTAATTGTCAGTCTATTATTTAGTGATATTAATTTTGTGATAAAATTATATAAATTAGTAATAAATATTTATTTTGCACATATATGAGATAATAATTATGTGTTTAAAATTAAGGTATATTGTGTTTGATACCTTGTGTATTTTTAAAAATATATATTTGTGTTCAGTATGTATTTTAATTGAGCTATAATAAATCTCTAATTAAAAATAATTTTATGCTTGATATGAGAGTTACCGTCAAAGTGGGACATCAATTAAAATTCGTAGAGTTGTTTTTAATTTTTGCAAATAGATAATTCTAAATTTATGTATCTAATAACCTGCCCAAAGGGGGTTATCAGATGCATTAATTTTGGAAGTGCTTGTTGGAATGAAAAGAAAATTCTAAATTATTGTATATAATAACCTGCCCAAAAGGAGTTATTAGATGCATTGATTTTGGGAGGGTTTGTTGAGATGAATCTATTTGTGCATAGAGGTGCATTAGTCTAGAGAGTCTGTCTACCAAAGGGGATAGATTTCTTAAAACTAGTGTGATCTCAATTGTGTGCTTCATAACTGAAAATTCTATTGCATGTGTATGTTCTGCCCAAAGGGGAATATGTAGTGATGCCAAAATTTTCTAGATTGTGTAAATCATAAATTTGATTTTTGTATATGGCCTAATTCTAATACATGCTTTTGTTTTGTCACAAACAGTCTCCTTTAGTCTCAACAACAGTACTGCGACTGTAGAACTCTTGACTAACACCAACTTTAAAAAGTGGAAAGATGACATTTTATTTATCCTGGGAATGGGTGAGATTGATTATGCCCTTTATGAAGATGAGCCTGCTAAACCCACCCATGAGAGTAGTGTTGATGAAAAAGAACTGCATGCCAAATGGGAGAGATCAAATCGTCTAAGTCTAATGGCCATGAGAAAAACTATTTTTGAATACCTTAGGAGTAGTTTGCCCACTGATGTTACTGCCAAAGCTTTTCTTGCTGCTGTAGAAGATAGATACTTTGTATCTGATAAGACTGAGGCTGGGACTCTAATGAGTCAATTAATCGGTATGAGATATAACCATAGTAGGAATGTGAGAGATTACATTTTAAATATGGTTCACCTCCAAATCAAAATTAAGGGTCTTAAACTTGAGATTTCTGATGAATTTATTGTTCACCAAGTTTTAAACGCCTTACCTCCTGAATTCAGCCAGATTAAGATAGCCTATAAGACCCAAAACACTACCTGGACCATTAATGACCTTATAATTAAGTGTGATAATGAAGAAAAGAAAATCAAGAAAGAAAAGGGTGAGGTTGTTATGCTATTGATATGTCCTAGGGCTGATCCTAAAAAGGATAAAGGTAAGTTTAAACCTAATTATTATGCTCCTAAAAGGAATCAAAATTTTAAATGGCATGGTAGGAATCAAACCAAGAGAGGGGGAGATTTTGGAAGTGTCCACAAAAGTAAGGTGAAATGTTTCTTTTATCATAAAGAAGGTCATATGAGGAAAGATTGTCATCAATTCACAGCTTGGCTAAAGAAGAGAGATGAAGGAATTCCTTTGGCTTACGTTTGTTTTGAATCTTATATGGTTAATGTACTACCAAATTTTTGGTGGCTTGATAGTGGTGCAACTGTTCATGTTGTTATTACCTTGTAGGGGTTCATAAGCAAATGAAAGCCAAGTGAAAGGGAGTCCAAGTTTAGAGTTGGAAACAATTTGGAGATAGATGTTGAGCAAGTAGGAGTAGTTAGATTAGTCTTAGAATATGGATTTTGTTTGGTTTTGGAGAACACTTTTTATGTTCCATCTTTTAGGAGAAATTTGGTTTCTATTTTTGTTTTGGACAAGATTGGATATCATTTTGCTATTGGTAATAGAAAAGCCAATATGTTTTTAGATTCCAAATTGATTGGTGAATGTGTTTTGTTCGATAATTTATACAGATTGTGTTTGCATGATGCGAGAGATTGTGAAGCCAACATTGTGGCCAAATGATCCTTAATTAAAGAAAAATCTTATTCATTATGGCACAAACGTTTAGGTCATATATC
>CATIWR010116777.1:0-62664 GCA_949677035.1 Omphalea diandra | reverse complement strand
ACTTTCAATGAGTATAGTCTGTTCCATCAAAATAAGGCCTTAGCTATGAGTGGTTTACTTCTTGTGTCATGATCTTGTTTCACCCAATGAAGGTTTGATTTGTGAAAACCTTGCTCTGATACCACTTGCTTCCCTCTTGAGTTACTTTGAAATTTGCGATCGCGACTAGGGCATGACTTGCATCGCGAATTCGTCTGTGTCATTTTGGCTTCTTCCTTTCCAAGAGTCGCGGTCCAGAATGGCTCTGCGATTTCGTCTGCTTGAGTTTCGACATGTCTTAACATGAGTCGCGGTCACGAATCCTAGATTGCGGTCACGATTTACATGTCAGTTTGGAGTTTATCAACTCCTTTCATTTCTTCTTGAGAGATTGATTCATATCTACAAAAACAACACTTATTTGAAATATTAGTGATGATCAATCTACTTTGTCAAGATCAAAAGAGGTTCTAAACCTAGGATTAATCATCCTAGTCCAATAATTTTCTTAAATAAAGGGAAAAATAGAAAAATTTATGAGAAAACAACTTTCTTTTCTCCCTTTTTTATCCAAACATGAGAAGAGAAAATAAAATTTATTTTTCTTTTCTCCCTTTGTTATCCAAATATAAGGAGGAAAAATAAATAAAGAAAAATAAATTTTGTTTTCCAAAGAAAAATACAAACACAAGCTTAGGGTTTCCTCTTTTAAAATTTATGTATAATTTAATGGAATTGTGGTTTTTTCCACTATAATTTGTATTGAAATCAGGGTTAAATTTTCTTAAATTGAGGTCTGATTTGTTAGAATTAGAATTTCTTTTTTTTTTTTTACCTAAAATTAAGGTTTAATTACATGAAATCAGGCTTAAATCTTTTAAAATTGAGGTGCACTTTGAAGAAATTAAGAGTTTTTCTTAAATCTTCTAAATGTGAGGTACAATTTAATGAAATTGGACCTCAAATTATAGAAGGTTCCTTTTTATAAAATTTAAGTCTAAAAATTATGCTTAAATTGAAATCCTATTAGATGAAAGATTCACTCTTCTATAATTGAAATTTGATTGGATGAAATTAGGTTCGAGCTTATAGAATTGACCTACAAATTGATAGAATTAGAAGCTTTTTGTTTGTAGTGTTTGGGAAGAAAAAAAAACATTGTTATTTTCCTTATACATGAAAATGACGTTAATAAAGGTAAAATAATAAAATAGATAAAAAAAAATAGTGAAATGTTAATTATTGTTATCTTATTTGAGGGTTTTTAAAAAATAATGTAAAGTTAAAAGAAACAATAATATTAACCTTATTTGAAAATTTTAAAACATAAGAGGGAATTAATTAAAAAAATGAAATTAATAATTATATTTAAGATACAAAATATTATATTAGGCATTTAATAATTATCAAAATACTATCAAAGTGATATTTGTCCTATAATATATGTTATTTTTAACTTTGTTTCAATTCATTATATATCGCTCAAATGGGCTTAAAGATTAAAAATTGTAAAAAACTAACCTCATTAACTTTTTTCAATTAAAAGTATAATCTCAAATAAAATTAATTATTTATATTTATTTTCATTGGTTTTTTCTACAACACATAATACCTCAAAATTTGTATTGATATCGAAGCAACATAAAATATCTCAAATTTTGTAACTTAATATAATATCTTAACAACTTAAAAAAAAATTATTCACTTCGCGAAATAAATGAAAATTTTAAATTTTTCATAAAGTTATCACTTAATGGAATTATAATTTGCTTAGTAAACAAATTTATTTTATATTAAAAAATGATATCATTTTTTGTAAATTAGTTACTTAATGTAATTATTTATAACTTAATAAAAATTTACTTCATTTCACAAAAAAAAAAAACTTTAAAGGTTTTTTCATAAAATAGTTATTTAATATAGAGTATTTATAATTTAATGGAAAAAAATAATTTCATTTCATAAGAAAATAAGAAGTTCATTATTTTTCTATAAAGTATATTTAACATAACATGTGAGTAACTTAACAAAGTATATTTAACATAACGCGTGAGTAACTTAACAAAAAATTTCTTTCACTTTACAAAATAAATGAAATTTTAATTACTTTTTTATAAAGTAGTTACTTAATGTAGCCATAATTTATTTAATAAAAATTTATTTTAAATTGTAATAAAAAGATAATTTTATCATTTTTTATAAATTAGTTACTTAATATAAATTATTTATAACTTAACGAAACTCTACTTCACTTTACAAAAAAAAGGTGAATTTTTCATAAATAGTTAATATAAAATGTGTATTATAACTTAATAAAAAAAGTCATTTTATTTCATAAGAAAATGATAAGTTTTTTTTTTGTAAATTACTTGACATAATGATTTAGTGATTTAATAGAAAATTTTATTTACTTTCCAAAATAAATGAATTCTATAGTTTTTTATAGTACTTAATATAATTGTATTATAATTCTACCAAAAGCCCAGATTGATGGATAAAGGCTCAAAGATCTCATTCTGTTATAGTCATAGACCTAATCTACCACGCTCTGCCTATGTGAGCACATTACTCGGCCACACCAGTTTATCTTTCAAGAGACAGAGACTCGACACCTCTTTGAGGATTCCGTGGATCAAACCCATGACTAGAGGACATGAGGGAGGCTCTGATACCAATTCTACCAAAACCCCAGACTAATACATAGAGGCTTAAAGATCTCCTTATGCCATGGTTAGATACCCAATCTAGGCTTATTGACTTAAAAAAGTCAAACTTTTTTGAGTTTTGATAAAATTGGTCAATCTTTTTAATTTTGGCAAAATTGGCTAAATTAATAAAATTTTAACAAAATTGATCAATCCTTTTATTTTTGAAAAAATTAGCCAAAACTAATAAAATTTTGACAAATCTAACTAAAATTCAAATTGATTAAAATAGGATGATACATCATATTAAAATAGTGTTAATTGATGTCAGTTACTAATATTAATTGATTTTATTAATTTTTTTTTTATAAAAATTCATGTTAGTTGGTTTGTCACATCACATGATATATCATTTTATTTTGATCAATTTTAAAATATTGAGTTAAAATATTATTAATTAATATTAGTAACTAATGTTAACTATTTTTACTAATTTTTTTTTTATAAAAACTCATGTTAGTTGATTTGTCACCTCATGTGATATATCTTTTATTTTGATCAATTTTAAAATATTATTAATTGATGTTAGTAACTAATATTAACTAATTTTATTAATTTTTTTTATAAAAATCATAAAAATTGATTTGTCATGTCACGTTATACTATCTCGGTTAATTTAAATTTTGGTGAAATTTATTAAAATTTTATTAGTTTTGGCTAATTTAATTTTCCTAAAATTAAACTGATTGGTCAATTTTATCAAAATTCAAAAAATTTTGACTTTTTTAGCCAATAAACCTTTTACATAACATGTAATATTAGATGATGTATAATATATTTATAATTTTAATTATGAAAATTATAAAATTAATTTAATATAAACATAATATGTTAAGTTATATTTCAAAATGTCAATGGTTACATCTTATACATGTAAAGTTACTTTTAATAATATTTCAAATTAATCAAATAGTATTTGTTACAAAAATCTAGTTATAAATTATAGCTTATAAATTTTAGGTTATATTTAGTATATTAAATGACATAAAATATACTAAAATTTTGATTATAAAATAATAAAAATGATTCAATACAAAAATAATATGTTAAAGTATATTTTAAATATCAATATATAGTTAAATTTTATATGTACTAAATTAAATTTAATTATATTCAAATTAATTAAATAGTATTTATTATAAGAATCTAAATTTGAGTTACGTTTTGTAGATTTTAAATTATGATATAATTAATAATAATTATAATTTAAATTAATTAAATAAATATTTATTATAAGAATCTAATTTTAAGTTGCACTTTTTAAATTTTGAGTTATGATATAATTAATAATAGTTACAACTCTATATGAATATCGAATTATTTTTCCCATTTTCATTTCATTCTAGTTTTACCCATTTTCGCTTCATTCTTTTAACAGCCATTAACCCTCTTTCATGCAGCTGTAAAGTTTAATCTTATAGAATTATCTTTTGATTACATAAAATTAAGTTCTTTCTTCTAGAATTAAGGTCCAATAGAATGAAATTAGAATTGAATGTTTTCTAGTTATGATCTGATTATATAGATTTAGTTCATTTTCTAGAATTTATGTCCCATTGAATACCATTTTGTTTTCCTTTTCTAGAATTGAGATGTGATTGAGTTATATATACTCTGTGTTGTCTGTTGTTCTTCGCAGAGAGATGAGATAAAGGCTTTAAGACACGGTATCATCAACTTGTCCCAAGTTTCTCATGAATTGTCTCACAAGCTGGGTGACAAATTTGTGACCGTAAAAACGCGGGAAACAGAAACGCAGAAATAATGAGCTCACAGCTCTCACCATTAGCTACAACACCACCGCCCCTGCACTCCAAAACCCACCCCTCGTTATCGCCTTCTACCTCCTACACTATAACCCAAAGAACTCATATCCCACCTCACATATACAAGCACCCATCCGCAATTCTTCTAGAGCTCTGCACTTCCATCGAAGAACTCCATCAAATCATCCCTCTGATCATCAAAAACGGCCTCTATAATGAACACCTCTTCCAGACCAAGCTCGTCAGTCTCTTCTGTAACTACGGCAGCCTAACCGAAGCCGCCCGTGTTTTCGAACCTATTGATGATAAAATTGAACCCCTTTATCACACTATGCTTAAAGGTTATGCAAAGATCGGATCTTTGAATTCTGCTTTGTCGTTTTTTTGTCGAATGAGGCAGGATAATGTTGCTCCCGTCGTGTATAATTTTACTTATTTATTGAAATTGTGTGGTGTTAATTCGAATCTTAGAAGGGGGGAGGAGATTCATGGGCAGCTCATAAGTAGTGGGTTTTCGTCGAATTTGTATGCTATGAGTGCGGTTGTTAATATGTATGCCAAGTGTAGGAGAATTGCTGAGGCGCATAAGATGTTTGATAGAATGCCTGAGAGGGATTTGGTTTGTTGGAATACGATAATTTCTGGATACGCGCAAAATGGGTTACCGAATACGGCGTTGGAGTTGGTTCCCAGGCTTTTTGATGAAGAGCATCGGCTTGATTCTGTTACGGTTGTTTCCATTTTGCCTGCAGTCGCCGATATGAAGTTGTTGAGAATTGGCAAGTCTGTTCACGGGTATTGTATCAGGGGTGGATTTGAATCGCTTGTGAATGTTTTGACTGCGCTGGTGGATATGTATTCCAAGTGTGGGGCTGTGGGGACTGCTAGAGTGATTTTTGATGGGATGATTCATAGGACAGTTGTTACATGGAATTCAATGATTGCTGGGTGTGTGCAAAGTGAAGATCCTACGGAAGCAATGGCGCTATTTCAGAAGATGATGGATGAAGGAGTTCCACCAACTGATGTTACTGTTATGGAAGTTTCACATGCCTGTGCTGATTTGGGCGATCTTGAGCAAGGGAAGTTTGTTCATAAACTAGCAGATGAACTGAAGCTTGATTCCAATGTCTCTGTTATGAACTCTTTGATTTCAATGTATGCCAAATGTAAGAGAGTCGATATTGCTGCCGGTATATTTAAAAAACTGCAAAATAAAACACTTGTATCATGGAATGCCATGATTTTAGGTTATGCCCAGAATGGGCGAGTAAATGAGGCCTTAAACTCCTTTTGTGAGATGCAATCCCAGAATATAAAGCCAGATTCATTTACAATGGTGAGTGTGATTCCAGCTCTTGCAGAGTTATCAATTCCGCGTCAGGCAAAGTGGATTCATGGACTTGTTATTCGAAGGTTATTAAACAAAAATGTTTTTGTGATGACTGCTCTTGTTGATATGTATGCAAAATGTGGAGCCATTCACACTGCAAGAAAGCTCTTTGACATGATGACTGAAAGGCATTTAATTACTTGGAATGCTATGATAGATGCATATGGAACAAATGGGCTTGGACAAGCAGCAGTAAAACTTTTTATGGAAATGCAAAGTGGCTTTATCAAGCCAAATGATATCACATTTCTATGTGTTCTCTCTGCTTGCAGCCACTCAGGTTTGGTGGAAGAAGGGCTGCAACACTTTGCCAGCATGAAGAAGGATTATGGACTAGAGCCCACAATGGATCACTATGGAGCAATGGTTGACCTTCTTGGTAGAGCTGGCCGGCTCAACGAGGCTTGGGATTTTATTCAGAAGATGCCTGTTGAACCGGGGATTACTGTTTATGGTGCAATGCTGGGAGCTTGCAAAATTCACAAGAATGTTGGGTTGGGGGAGAAGGCAGCACACAAACTCTTTAAGTTGAACCCGGATGAAGGTGGATACCATGTTTTGCTTGCTAATATATATGCCACAGCTTCAATGTGGGACAAACTGGCTGAAGTAAGAACTATGATGCGGAAGCAAGGGCTTCAGAAAACTCCTGGCTGCAGTGTAGTGCAATTAAGAAATGAGGTTCACAGTTTCTATTCTGGCAGTACAAGCCATCCCCAATCTGAAAAGATCTATGCTTTTCTTGAGACGCTAGTTGACAAGATCAAGGCTGCTGGTTATGTACCTGACACCAATTCAATACATGATGTGGAAGATGATGTTAAGGAGCAGTTGCTGAATACCCATAGTGAGAAACTGGCTATTGCCTTTTCGCTTCTAAATACAAGTGCAGGAACCCCGATACACATTAGGAAGAATCTAAGAGTTTGTGGCGATTGCCATAATGCTACAAAGTACATTTCATTTGTGACTGGACGTGAGATCATAGTGCGGGATATGCATAGGTTTCACCATTTCAAGAACGGAGTATGTTCTTGTGGAGATTATTGGTGAATTTTGGCTTTCTCGTGTCTTGATTCTCGATTATTTGTATACCAGCACTACCATCTCTAGTTTTTGGAGGTCAGAGGCCTTGGAGGTACTATGAGGTTTCTGATGAAGTTCTTTGCAAGTTTTGTTCTGAATCTTAGGAGCGTAAAACATGATCAAGCAATAATGCCAACCTTTTCAAAATTGAAGTTTTCAAATAGAACGTAGCAGTCTCCATTTTCAGGAATCTGTGTCATGGAGGACACCTGCGCAATTGGCTTATGCTTTGGACAGGATATTCGAGGATTTTTAAGTGAAGGAATTGTCCCGACTCTATAAACAGAATAAACATGACATACTGAAGGTTTGATAACAAATAATAATAAGTGTTAATTAAATTACAGAATCTTTACAGATAATCATTAAATTAAATAATTCAGCATAAATGATCTAAAGTCCCTAAAAAGAAAAATCGAGTATATCCTAAACAAATAAAAATAAAGATGAAAGATGAATCTAAGCCGTAAAATACTTGCATACCAAAATTTGCTTTAACTGTAATAACTGATTTTGTTACCTAATGGAAAGCTTTCTTGGACGGCCATTGGTAGCTAACAAAATCCTTTTCACTCCCGACGTCTCAAATGAAAAAAAGGCCCTTTATCACCAACTAGGAAAGTCTTTTCCTTCACACTACATAATTAAAAGAAAATTTTAATTTAATAGTTCATTAAATTTGTATTTGATTACATTTCAATATATCCTATCAAATATTTTCTAAGAATGTTTGTTTTTGTTTTGGAGATATTTTTTTGCTTTTTCAGTTTGTAAAAGATGTAAAGTATGTGGTTGATTAGTATAATTATTTATTTTAAAATAAGATTTGATTATTGATAGGTTATTTAATAGTTTCAGTTTAAAAAATTATTTCTGTGTTGCTTTTTATCAACAAATTCTACTTTTATAAATAAAAAGTCAAATATATCTTAACTTTTTATTTGTTTTAATATTATTTTTATTTAATAATAATAAATTATTTAATTTTTATTACTATCACTTATAATTGATATATTATTTAATTTTTTAATGAAATCACTATTATATTCATGATTAATGCTAACGCAAATTTATTAAAAGGTTTAATTTATATTTTTTTAAAATATGCTTAACGGATGGTTATATATTATTTATCTTTAAAATTTTAAAATATGAAATATGTTTATTTAATTTTAAAATTTATATATATATATTAGTAATTATATTTATAAAAAACAATTAGTAATAATAATTTTACCGAAATACTTAATATCATTCAATAATCAATTATCAACAACTAGCAATCATTAACAAACAACAATCAACAATAGCAACCAACAATTAGTAATCAGCATCAGTAAACCAAACAGCTCTAAGAAAGTTACCACTTCTACAGTATAGAATGAATGATCACTCTTCATTATATTTGTTCTGGTGAGTTGGCTGCTGGGGTTTGGGGGGTGGAATCGATGCTGTGAAGTTTCTTATTTTCTTATGGGATATCTATACATATTGGTTAAAATTTTAAATGATGCAATTTAAGAAAATTTGCTTAAAGTGCATGTCTATGGATAGCACATTCAAAATAGGACCTTCAGAGCTATCATCTCGTAAGTTCCGCTAGAAATTAAAATTGTAGGAAAAACCCTGCATTTTACATCTTTTGTTGAATTTGAGTTGAGCCTGATAAAAGATGACAATTTCACAAAACAATGAGGATAGCCATCAATGATAACACACCTAAAGTTGAATCGACGAATCATTACTAAGTAATTGTGGCATACTACAAATCAACAATCTCCGTTGTACCAACTCCATTGATTGGGTTTGCAATACATCCTGTCTTCACGTAACACATCCACAGAATTTTTTTTTTTTTCTTTCTTTGGCTATAGCTGCTTCACCTAGCCTTTTGTCCAACGAACTTCCTAAAGTGAGATTTTTGTGATCTCTTTGATCTTCATCAATGGGAAGGAGTCTGGTAACGAGAGGAAGTTTAACCGTAGCAATGACTGTACAATCTCACGTCGAAGCTCGTGATGATGATATTACATCAACATCATTCATCAAAACAGGTACAACAGGGCTCAAGGCCCTTCATTATTGTATCATGCACAGAAAAGATGATGGAGAAGAAGACCCTCTATCAAAATACCTACAGTTTCCTGCGTAAGAATGTCAAAAGCTCAAGCTTTCAAAGAAGACCAATTTCCTCATCTCTTGAGTATGCCTTCTCCTAGGCTTCTTCACGCTTACATGCCATATAATTCATTGCCACATACCATCAAGAATTCCAAATGCAAGATGGTATGCATAGCCAGAAATCCCAAGGACACTATGGCGCCAATGTGGCATTTCTTCAACAACAAGAGGACGTCAGAGCAAGGACCTTACCCTTTTGACAAGGGTGTTCCCTCCATTATTCTTTGAACATGTTTTGCAGTATTGGCATTAAAGCATAAACAGGCCACATAAGATATTGATCCTCAAATATGAGGACCTGAAAAATGACCCAAAAGAGCAGGTGAAGAAGTTAGCTTCATTTCTTGGAAGGCCATTTGCCAAGGAAGAGGAAATTGAGAAGGTGATAGGAAGGTGTGATTTTCAGAGGCTAAAGAACTTGGAGGTTGACAAAATTTGAGCAGCTAAATTGCTGCAGGAGCAGGAGCTGCCACGGACAGCCTTCCACAGGCGTGGTGCTATAGGGTTTTGGAAGAACTATTTCACTCCTGAGATTGGTGTACAACTCGATCAGATTACTTGCATGAAACTTGATGGATCTAACCTTGATCTGTAAGATCTGCCACTCCTGAAGGCTCAAGTTTCATAAATCTAGTGTGCTACTGCTATGCAAATAAATTTCTACTTATCTACTGATGCAAGTTTACATGTGCTTCCTTAGTAGTAAATAAGTTTTTTCTATTTGCATAATTTTCTACTCGTAGAGAGTAGGCTTTTTGCCAGTTCTAGGTCATAGTACAATGACCTGATGCAAATTTATTTGTGTTTGTGCTTCCTGAGAGATAACTATATGTTGTTCCCAAGTTGGGGCTGTGATCGAGCTATCATATTACCGTGCTTTCCCTACCTTAGGCTGTATTTATGCTGATCATGAATTCAAATCAACAACAACTAATATCAACATGAAAAAGGTTCTGTGCAATGGAAATAGCAAGCTCCGTAGTGCAATGCACTCGATATCTATGCACTAATTACACCAAAGATCAAAGTTATCAGGAAAAACTGCATAAATAAATAAACTAACGGATAAAGCAATCACATCATGGAACAATGAGAACCATCGGGTGCTGCAATCCTTCAAGTGTTAAGTTCAATGATACACTAACCAGATCTGATAACTTGAATGCAGAGTCAAGGTTCAGGTCCTCGCCTTAACCAGCCATTGCTAAGCTCAGTCCCAACCATCCACTATAACATTTAAGTTTCATGGGACATTGACAAATATGACACAATCAAAGAATTCTATCAAGACAGTAGTAAGCATTTGAAATTAGCTTAACCCATTTGCAAACAATTAGAACATCAAATTCCAATGTTGAGCTACATGATTGAATTTCAGCAGACTTATCCAAAATTAAGAGAACGAAGAGAAACACCTGACCTTTTAAAAAGGATAAAGCGAGAAGTAATTATCTTACACCAAGAGCTAGACTCACCAAAATAACACAGCAAGGAGACTGGTCAATGTATCTACAATACCAGCTTCTACCTCTAAATTTTTCTGTCTTGAGATTATATAGTATCTGTACAATCACCTCCAAACATCAATTAATGTTTAATGTGTAAACATCCATCAAATAATTCTTTCACAATTTTGCAAACTATGTACGAAAATGTTACTTCCACCACCAAAACTGTCTAAACAAATAAATCCTCCTCATTCTTGTGTTGTACGTCATAAAGGCTCTGGCTTTAATGGGGTCAGCATTCAGGTATTCAAAAGCATACATTTGTTTAGCCTCTTCTAAGCCATCAATCTCCATCACAGCCTGTAATAGTTCTGAGGCATTGATTGCAGTTTTGTTATGCTCCATTGCATCAGCCAAACGCCGCATGCTCGATGCCACTGCCAACATTGCATCTTGAAGAGCTTCTGATCCACGGGCCCGTTTGGGAAGTTGTCTAGCAGGCTGGATCAGAGGAGGGTCATGACAACCATCTGGCATACGCTCTGGAGTTCCAGTATATGATTCTGTTCCATCGGTCTCGCTCACATCTTCTGAACTTGGTGAGAGGAATGAAGCAGAATCTTCTTCAAAATTCTTTGTTGCATGACCTCCATCCTTCATCTTAGCCCACCGACTAGGGGCTTGGTAATTACCACAGACAATTTTCAGTTCATCATACATCTCTATCTGCTTACCCCGAATTCCTTTTGCATCAGGATGTGCCTATTGAACATAATTGAAAAGGACCAACACAAATACCGTAAACAAGAGTGTGAAGTACCAAGGGGGATTACGTCTACATCAAAATAATAAATTTAACAATTAAACACTTACTGCAATGTATCTCTTCCATAGATCATCGCTATCACATTCAATCATCTTCGTAATGGGATTCCACCTGAACCCGTCTTGACCTACCATATCCCTTATTACCTTATACCTCTTTTTGATGGTCTTAAGACGATTAACAACTTTTTGATTGTTCAACTTTAAATTAAAGCGAGAGTTCACAGCAATACAAGCAGCAGTGTAAGCATTCTCATTAAAACATTTGTCTATTTTATTTCCATTTCTAGCCTGAATCGCAAGAGCTTCTATAAGGCACTTGTCCATAGCAATGGACCAAACAACATTTCTTCCTTTATGCTTCGTCTCCTGTCTCTGTGCTTGCAAGTCATAGTGGTCCATTTACTGACACAGCAAAAAAAAAACAAATTGCTTCATGAATTTATATATTCAACTAAATCAAAGTTAAGCAACTACTGAAGGAATAACTTGTCAAGTTCTCAAAAATGTAAAGTAAAAAGTCAAATAATAGTAAAAAGACTTTCATCAAACATATAAAGATAATGAAAGCACTGAATAATGAAAAAAAAATTATAAAAAAAGCAAATTATGATTTCTGCCATTAACATTAACATGGGGTCATCAAGCATAACTAAGTGAATAAGAAATAAGAGGTCTTGTGTTTCTGGAAAATATTCAAGCATATCCTCAGCATATCCAGAATCATTCTCGATACGTGGATCACTTACTCATATTTCTCAGATACACAGAAAGCATACCATTCAAATTCAGATTTTTAAATACATAACCATGATCAAAGTATGTTAACTCATGCTTGCTAAAAAAAAAAAAAAAAATCATAGTTGCACAACCCTCAATTGGTTCCAGTAGTGTTTTCAGGTTATGATGCACCTAAGTGCACCATTGTCAGGTGTAGGTCCTGTTGAAGGATTTTAACAGAATCTATAAATCTTCAAAAATACAAGGAAGTCAATGATTTTGTTATAAATAACAGAACTGCAAGCAACCTAGAAGTTCTGAAAATCTGATACTGCATGAGCAATAGAAAAAAAAATTCACAAAAAAAAAAAAAGGTTTGTTGAAATAAGAAAGGAAAAAGGAAAGCAATGACAGGTTTTCATTGTAAAACAGCTAGAAATACAGCAAGAGCAATCATTACTGCAAGGTAGACATGGCAATGACACCAAGAAAGCACTCTTATTTCATCAAGAAAGAGGGAGCAGAAAAGGATTTCACTAATTCATCAAATAAGCATGTTGAAAGATTTGTAGCTTGTCCGACTAAAGAAAACCATCTAACAAAAGTTTAAAGCTGCTGGAATCGTTTCCACTTCAACTTCAACTTCATTGAATTTAAGAATTGAGTTTCACATGACTGTTGATACTTTGCCCTTCTTTACTAAGTTTGCCACTTTATAAACCTCAGAAGTTAAAAAAACTTTCACTGGGTTGTTGAACCAAGCTGTTCATATTGACAAGGGTCTTGACCCTCCACTCACAAGCTTTCACTCTCAAAATAACCACTTTAAGTTTAACCTGATTAAATGATAGAAGACAATCTAGAAATATAGCAACTTTTACCCTTGTAATTTTCAGCGTGGCAACTATAAACTTCAAGAAAACCAGCTCATCCCAAAATAGACTGTATAAGCTCTAAGTAACCCGATATTGCCATGCACATAGAAAAGTCTGGGAATTGGAGTCGGAGCATCTCTGCCTTTTATGCCAATAATGTTGCAGACTATTTCCTCTAAGGGGTGTATCCAAATCTTAGAGATCACCCAGAAACAAAAGGCAAGGCCCCACAGAATGACAGAGAGGAAGGGAAAGAAACAACTCAACCAACAAATTCAACATCAACATGACACCTATAAATTCATGAATAATTTGGACCAAACTTTTAAGAACTTTTACCCACTTAATAGTCATTGAAATCGAACTACTAAATCTACAAGCATTTGGACACAAAGAATCAGCCTCAACATCTAAATCAACTCATCAAGACTTTCCTCTCCACCAAAGCAGCACCTAAAAGGCTTAGTTACCTTGGAAGAAAACACAAAAATAGCCATACTTTCACACACTGTAAAAGACTACAACTTGATCCTATTGCTCCGCTAAGCAATCAACAAATTCACCATACAAACTAAATCTCTTTAAAACATACAGATTACTGCCAGCATCAAATTAAAAAAAAAAAAATTTGACCTGGTGGCAAGTAAGACCATCATTTTATTAACCTTCCACAACCCACGATCACACATAAGGAAGTAAAATGCAGCGACTCTAACTACCATCTTAAAGATATGAGTAAAAAGGAAAACAAAATATTCACTAAAAATAACAGAACTTTATTCTCAAATTCAAAATGATTCAAATGTTTCTATCACATAAGCTGAAATTAAAGAGAGCTCAAAGCCAATAACTTAACAGTTAAAAAGCGATCCACAATAATAAAACATTATTAACCGCTAAACTAAAAGCTCAAGTAACAACTTTTATGCATTTATATAGAGAGAAAGAAACCTGGAGAAAATGATGAGAAAAGAAAGTAACGTTTCGCCGGTCAGATAGGCGACAGGAGGATCTCCGGAAGAGCGATCGCAGCCGCTAAGAAGATGAGAGAAGAAAGCTGCTAGACTTCATTTGCGACATTAGGATAAGGATTAGGGCTTTTTTGTTATTTTTCTCGAGAAAAAGAAAATAAGGTTCACAATTTTCCCGAGCTGTGGCACTTTCTCGAAAACCAAACGCGTGGAGAGAAAAGTTCAATTCTCTCCGTATCGATATTGTGACGTGGTTGTTGGGGATCATATGTGAAGGACTTATCATTGGATGCCACGTACACAACAGACAAACTTTATTTGTTGTCTGTCCAGTAGGGTGCAAGTGTGCACCAGTAAAAAAAAACTTTTCAAATGAGCTCAACGGCACGGCGGAACCCGGGTCAGTTCAATCTGTGTGAATAATCCGTATTGTATTATTCCTCCCCAGTAGATTGCACTTTAAAAACATAAATCTATATTCAAATTATATATTTATTTTAATAATTTACAATACATATCTAGTTATAAATAAATTTATTTTTTAAAAATTTTATCATTAATTTTGGAAAAAATTTAACTTTTCCAAAATTTTAAAAAATTAAAAAAGAGATTGAAGAAGATAAATGGAATAGAAGAGTGAGAAATCGAAACAAAAGTTGTAAAATATTTATAAGGGTTAAATGCACTAATCCTTGAGTTTTTATCTATTATACAATTTGATCTTACATTTTCTAAAATTATATTAAATGATTCATTCGTTTTGATTCCGTCACACTGTAAAGGAGTTTTGTTCAATTTTTGAAAATTTTTTTCCTTAATTAACCTCCAAAAAGTCAAAAATTTACTAAATTATTTATTTAAAACCCAAATATACCCTTATTGATGTATTAGAGGTACCTAAATTACACTTATCTTTCTCTTTCAACCTAAACTCTCTTAATTTTCAATCCGATCACCTGCATATTCATCAAATAAAACTAAAACTGAGCTAACTTGTCTCAAACAAATTAAGACATATTGAGTCAAAACCTAGACAAGTCAACACATTGAGCCGACTTGTCTTAAACAAACCACAAAATGGATGCACAAAAAAATATCAAAGCAAGAAATTGAAGAATTGCACTAGGAGATTATCAAGTTTCCTTTTGTCAAATTGAATTAGTGGTGGGCTTGTTTTGTGAAATTGATGGAGATGAGTTGGTGCTTTTGGTGATGCAAATGAAATAGATGATGTGCTGTTGTTGATGATGAAAATAAAAGAAGATGTGTTGTTGTGGATGATGAAAATGAAAGAAAGGGTGTCATTGTTGCTAATGAAGAATATAAATGATAAAGACGATGGTATGGAGAGGCAAGATGACAATGACTTACTAATGGTATGGAGAGGAAATGGCTGAAAGGAATTTGATTTGAGGTCGAATGTTTTTTTGTTAATAGATGAGGAAAAGGAAGATTTCTTGGCACATTGATTTGAGGGTCGAGTGCGTTTCTATTTAAGGTCTAATTTTAGGTAGAAGAAATTCAATTTGAGGTCGAAGAAAATCGATTTAAGGTCAAAGTAAAGTTTTTGTTAATTCCTTACTATTATAGCCAACGACAATGAGAAGATAGATTTCTTGTCATATCAGTTTTGATTTTTCATTTTTTTAAGATTTGATTACTTTTATGATTTTGTTGGATTTGATTGTTGCATTTTGTGATGAATCGATTTTATTTTCAGTTTGGATAAGGTATGTTTTGAGGTTGGATTTTGTTTTTGGGCTTGATTGTTGCATTTTATGGATGAATCAATTTTGTTTTAGTTTGTTTTTGACGATTGTGTTCTTCGATTTCTGGATTACTGGGTTTGTTATCAGTTTTATTTTCGTGATTGTGTGCTTCAATTATGTTTTGTGATTTATAGCTTTCATGATCTTCTGAGTTCCATGTTCTTTGATTAAATGTTTGCGTTTCTTATCTTCCGAAGAGAAAAATAAATTTTGATATAAAACTAAGGGTATTATGAACATTTCATAAGAGCTTAACAAAAATTTTAACAAAATGACATGATAGTTAAAAGAGTAAAAAAAAATGGACATTTTAGTATATTTTTTGAAAATATAGGACTAAATAGTACAATAAAGAAAAAACTGAGGAAGGGGGAGATCAACATATTTAACCTTATTTATAAACAAAATTTTTTTAAAAATAAAAAATAACTATAACTTATAAAATTTCTCAAAGTGTGAGGGTGTACAATATTTATACAATGGTTATGTTTTGGTAAAAAAAAAAAAAAAAGAAAAAGAAAAAACTGCCAAATTTTGTAGCTTTTTGGACTCATTTATGCGTGTAACATTGATTATACCCCAATACGGGTATGGGTGTAATAATGGAGTTGAATGAAAGGTATTACATCTTTTATTCAACTTCATTGTGAATGCTCTTAGAGAGTTATGTTTTATCTAGTTTGAATTAATTTAATTTTAATATAATTTATAAATTAATTTGATTGATTTTATTTAAAATTTATTTAGAAATTAAAATAATTTATTTATTTTATAAAATATTAAAATCATTAGTAATCTAATTCGATTTAAAATTCAAAATGATCTAAACTTTTTATGCATTTTGACTTGATTATTCGACTAGACTCGTCCACAAATTGAAATGATCTAGTTCTAATTTGAACAAAAAAAAGGGGTGACTTAATCTATTAAAAGATTCAATCTAAACCTCATGCTAACTTAATTTGTTTGTCACTTCTAATATAGATATTTGTAATTCTTTATAATTATATTGTGATAAATTTTCTCTATTTAAAAAAAATGAAACATTCAATACGAATTTTTAATATTTTTTAGAACAACATGATAGCATTTATGTTATATTCATCATGACCACATAAATGCATAAATTATTAACAAAGAAAGTAAATAAATAATAATAATTTTATATGGTTTGTTGTCTCAACGGAGGTGCATCTATAGATGTTATGCACTAAACCAATCATATCATAATTACATTATTAAACTAAAAATCTACTTTCTCATATTCATTAATCTTATTAGATCTAAAAAACCTTCTCAAATCACATGCTACTACATAACTCTATTACAATTTATATTACTCATAACAAATAGGATAATTTAACTCTCTTAATTTCCTCTAAATATAATTAAACTGTTTACTATTTTGACTTTTAAAATCAAACACCACTAAACACAATGGCAAAAGTCCCTCTTATTAATGGATAACTCTTACAGTCATGAGTAAAAATCGATTAACTTTTCATATAATATTTCTATTGATAGAGTCCGCCTTTAACTAATCCTAGACCATTATGGATCTAAATTAAATTAGGAATACCTTTAAATAAGAGTCCTACAACATATAAGAAATAATCTCTCATCATTAAGGAATATTTATCTTAGTGATATATATTTTTATAGACTTTTTTGATGAATGACTTTTATAGAGTTTATAAATTTTTTAATGATTTTTATGGAGTTTATAAATTTATGAATGACTTTTAGTAGTGTATATTAGATTAGGAGAATTAAAGATTTTCATGGACTTTAAAAATCAAGGTGAACGACTTTTAAAAGATCCTTTAAAAGTCAAGATTAATTTAATAAAAATTTTTAAAGACTTTTAAAAAAGTATATATAAAAATCAAAGTGCAATCAATAAAGATTTTTAAAGACTTTAGATTTTTTAAAAAAGTCCATAAAAATCTGGGAGTATTCATTTACAACTTTTATAAAATTTATAAAAGTTTATTGGTATTTAAAAAGTCATTAACTTTCAAAATTAATAGATTTTGCAGATTTTGAATGATTTTTTACGATAAAATATTAAAAAAATTGTTTTTCATATTCTCTTAAAATTTTTCAAGACTTTTGTAGATTTTGAAAATAAAATCTTTATAAATTTAATAAACTATATAAAAATCATTAAAAAAATCTAGAAATTATATAAATATTATTCCCTTAAAAAAGTTTATAAAAGTATTAATTGAACACAATCCCTTTAAAAGACTTTTGCAAATTTTGAATGATTTTTTTATGATAAAACATTAAAAAAATTCTATAAAAGTTTTTTTTAAAGTATTCAATTATAACTTTTATAAAGTCTATAAAAGTTTATCGGTATTCAAAAATTAATAGACTTTTGCAGACTTTGAATGATTTTTTTGTGATAAAACATTAAAAAAATTCTCTTTTATATTCTCTCAAAATTTTCCAAGACTTTTATAAACTTTGAAAATAAAATCTTTATAAATTTTATAAACTATATAAAAATTATTAAAAAATCTATAAATTCTAGAAAAGTTATTCACTTAAAAAAGTTTATAAAGTATTAATTGAATGCAACTCCCTTAAAGGCTTTATTTTTAAAGTCTATAAAAGTTTTAAAAAAATATGAAAGAGAATTTTTTAAATATTTCATTATAAAAAGTCATCCAAAATTTACAAAAATCTACTGTTTTTAAAAGTTAATGACTTTTGAATAACGGTATACTTTTATACACTTTATAAAAGTTGTAATTGAATATACCTAAATTTTTATAGATTTTTTTACAATTTTTAAAGTCTTTATTGAATACTTCTTTATTTTTATAAACTTTTTTTAAGTCTTTAAAGTTTTTAAAGAGTTTTTCAAAGTCATTATTAAATATCTCCTAATTTTTAAAGTCCATTAAATTCTTTAATTTTCCTAATCCAATATACCATTGTTAAATAAATTAGATAAAGTATTTTTTTTTTCACATTCTATTATGGATATGAGACATGATCTAATATATTT
The DNA here is from genome assembly GCA_949677035.1 of Omphalea diandra. Classification (NCBI taxonomy): domain Eukaryota; kingdom Viridiplantae; phylum Streptophyta; class Magnoliopsida; order Malpighiales; family Euphorbiaceae; genus Omphalea; species Omphalea diandra. Next base: position 43,927 of record CATIWR010116777.1, on the reverse strand, counting down.
TCACATTGACTTAAAATTTCTAACCCATATATCTTAAATTTTTTTTTGATATATTTTATCTTTATCAAATTTTCATATTTGAGGTTAACCCTTCAAATCTTTAAACTTAAATCTCTTGAGTGCAACTTGTTTATTTTTTCAAATAAATTTTTGCACTATCAACTTGCTTGATCTTAGACCAAAAACTCCACATTAAATTTAATTATTTCAAACCTTTAGATCTTTAAGAATATATATGGTACTCATGTAGTAATGACTTTACCTTCAGTGAAATTTACTGGGATCATATCTAAATCTCTTATACCACTTATTAAGATATCCTAATTTAGGATATCAAAGAACACAAAAATTTTAATGTGACTTGGTGTAAACCTATTCCAAATTAATTCATTAATAAAATCACAAATGCAATTACTAATTAAATATTTATACTCACATTCGATTATATTACAAAATAAATCTACTAATACCTACCCAAATAAAAACCATCCAATTAAATTCATAAACTTCACAAACGATTAACATTAATTCCCAATTCATTTTCACTTAATTGCAAAAGCTGTATAAATAACTATTGTCGCATTCCATAAAAAACAACTAAAGAAACAACTACTTCTTTTATAATAGCATGAGTCAATCAACATGCTCTCCAAATCCAAATAATATTTGGATTAATTGGATTGTTCGACACTATTTTTCTGTTTTTTTAATGACTTCTTTTATTATTTTGTTCTTTTATAATCCCTTTTAAACCCATAGAAATTATGACCCATTAAAGATATCATGAAATTTCCTCTTTTTATAAACATATAAATTAATTTTAAGCAAAATCAATAATATTATAGGTTGATAATAACTTACATATAACTATCATATGTATTTCAAATTACAATTATTAATAAAAAACTTAAATAGTTCTACCAAGTACCGATCATCCATTTAAAAAACTATATTTAAATTTGTAGATATTACACAATAATAGTTAGATTTAACAAACATATAATAGGATATATAAAATCAAAGTTAAAATATGATAACAGAGAACTAATACATAGTTCAAAAGCCAAATACAACAAATTACAAAATAAAAGCAGTTTAAATTCTCAATAAGTTATTTTTAACTATTCAAGTGTGCACCAAGCTAGTCACCCAGTCAAATACAACTTGGCGTTTATAGAAAGTAGTAGATAGTCAAATAAATAATTATTGTCAATTTAATCAACAATTCAACACTCTGCCTCTTTTACATAATTAAAAATATCTTGGTGATATGCATAGCAAAAAAAAAAAAAAAATCTATTGTGAATTCTAGCCTAAATAGAAAATCTCACTGAATTTATCTTTCATCATAATAATAAATTAAAATCTATTGCGAATTTCTCAAGGTGATCATCCAAATATTTATCAGACTTTAATTGAAATTGATGCATTTTCTCAACATCAAGAAATCATTCATCAATCTACTTTCTTCTACTACCTCTTAATCAGTAATATGTTTGCAGTTCAGTTAATAAAAAAATGTGGCTTGATTTTCAGAAGCTGGCTTATGACTTTTGGACACGTGTTCCTTAATAATTCACTCAATTACTTGGTATACCTGCTCACAAATCTCTTTGCCTTTTTCTCCTTATAATAAATGGCTTTGGATATTTCATTTTTTAAAAAAATCTTGGGTCTAAAATCATTACTATAAATAGTATGACATTATATAAAATAAAAGCCTTGGTGTGTATGAAATTCCATTTTCATAACTTTTCTCATAGTTGCCAAGCCATCATCATTATTTTGGCATGTAGTTAACTACATTAGTTTTGCCAAGCCATCATCATTCAATACTTTTCTCTTTCAAGATCTTAATGATCTTAGAAAAATATAAAGAGCTAGTGGAATACCTTAAACTAACTTGATGATAATATCATAAATTTTTTCAACAATCTAGTAAAAAGTTCTCATGTTTGACCAATCTTTTCCACAAGGCAATTCTTCTCCAAACTCAATTATACATCTATTGTCCACATCCTTTAACTTATCAAATGCTTTTCAATACACTAAACTAATCAGTACATGAGGGAGATACTAACCTTTCTGATGAAGAGGGTAAGACAAAATTTACTGGTAGCATTGGAATCATTTCCAAGCACTAGTGTTCGCCTTGCTAACTTTATCAGGTTAAAAAAAATCTGTGTTCTCGCTTTTAGATTAATTTGACCCCACTTTTTGAATATTGTTGGGCATAATTTTTTTTCTCAAATATGACTTTGCTTGTTTGATAAAAGCCTTGTCGCTCTTCAAAATTTTAGGCTTTTATGATTAAGATATAAGATTGCTGTGTTTGAACTTCAATAGGTTGAATACAACCCTCAGAAAGATAGCTTGTTATGTTGTCGTCTACTGCAAAGATTGCATGTTAATTCTATTGTTATGAAATGTATTTAATATCCACAGGATTTCTGCTTGATGATGCTATTGAGGAAGTGGGGGACCCAGATGAGGTGGATAGTGATAATGTTGAAGATGATATGGCAGATTTTATGTTGATGTTGATTCTAATATCATGGGGGCTGCCATAAGGTATGCAGTATAAACAGAGCTGTTTTTATTGTTTTCAACTGCCATTTGATTGACTCTCTTTAATGTGGCCAACATGATTATTTTCCCTGCAAGACAAAGGTCAAAGAAACAAAAGACAAAGCAAACAGATGGCATTTCAGCCTCTGCATTAGAAGAAGCATATATCCTACTTGGAGATACCGAGGATACTTTGATGCCTTGCAAGCAAGTTTTAGCTGCAAATATCGATCCTGTTGAGCAGAAATGGAAGAGAATTCAAGATAAATTTGAGCCATTCATCCTTGAACAGAAATATATGACCGAGAAGAATGAAGAGATAAGAAAGACAAACTTGCCAGAGCGGATTAAGGTCTTTCTACCCCCCTCCCTCTTTTTCCCCTTTCTTCTTTGTATCACCTAAATAGCTCTGTTTTATGCTAGCTTATCAGCTCAATGTTATGATTCACCCCGAATTCTAATATTTCAGGTGTCTGAGGATATCACTGGTGCTCCTCCCTATGAAGAGGAGGTTATGAAAGAGGAGAGTTCCTGGATTCTTAGTCAATTTTCATCAACTTTAATCCCATGCTGGTTCCTGGAGAAGCAAATTAATGGTAAAACTGATGCAACAGCTAAAGATATTGAGAAGGAGAAGCTTATCATGAAGGAAGACATCATGAGGTCTCTTAAATTGCATTATGTTCAGAAGTGTGATGTAAGTTGTCTTAGCTTTTGGTGCCTTGTATTATGTAACTTGCCCTTCTAAAATTTTATGAGTGCAAGGTGTCTTTATCATCTTTACCCTCCAGGTTCCCTTTATTGCTGCATACTGAAAGGAGCACTTCAGTAGTTTATTGAAAGACTTAGAACTAGCAGAGGCAGAAAATAATGACAGAAGAGGAGATGCCTAAACTTAAGTCTCACAAGGTAGTAATAATTCTTTTATAGCCTTTATATGCTGTTGGGTTTGAGCATTGCTTGGAATGTGCTGATCTCATTATTATTATTATTTTTGTTGTTATTATTATTATTTATCAATAGGTACTTTGGGCTATTAAGGAGCTGGACAAAATGTTCTTCAAAAGCGCAAGAGTGCTCTTTTATTGTACTGTAAAAAGCAATATGGAGAAGAATCTTGCAGAGTTCATGATGAAGTGGGGTTCACTATGAATCAACAAATATTTAAATCCGTTGTCAAGTCTCTTGAGAATGCACAGCTAGAAAGAGATGTTGATGATGTTGATTTGAAGTTTAATTTGCATTTCATTCCACAAGAAGCAAGTTTGGGCGAGGGAAAATTTAAGAGGCCCAAGGGGAAATCATTTTACAAAATGTGAAGCAAAGAAGGTCTATGGGAGGTTGCAAGCAAGTTTGGATGTAGTGCTGAGCAGCTTGGGTTGCAAATCGATGTTCTAGAAGTGGTGAATTTGCTTTCGTTAAGGCTTTACGTTTTTATTTCAATTCTTTTATTTAAATTTAAAAGTTTCTGCATCTTTTTTACCATAGGTTACAGAAGCATTAAATGATTTAAGGGAATCTCCAGATGAGATAGCTTCAAAATTTGTGAGTGCAATGTTTGAAACTCCACAAGCTGTTCTTCGAGGTTCTCGTCACATGGTAAGCATTTGATGTTTATATGACGCATTGATACAGCTGAACCATCATAGTTGACTAATACATTGCTTACATAGGCTGCAATGGAGATTAGCTGTGAGCCATCTTTAAGAAAACATGTCTGCGATACCTTTATGGCAAAAGTTGTTGTGTCAACAAGCCCTACTTCTCAAGGAAATACTGCTATTGATTCATTTCATCAACTAGCAGCATTTAAGTGGCTACATGAGAAGCCACTAGGAAAATTTGAGGATGCTCAAAGGCTTTCAATTCAAAAGGCAGAGGAAGATAAATTGCTTATGGTTACCATAGGGTTGCCAAAATCTGAGCAAGATGAGTTGATAGGTCGGTCTGCTACTTATTATCTCAGTGAGGGTGTCAGTAAAACTGCCCGATTTTGGAATGATCAACGCAATTTAATACTTCAGGAAGCATTCTCAGAGTAATCTTTTTCCCTCTATGGAAAAAGAAGCTGTCCGTTCAAAGAAATGCCTTCTTATGGAATACGGAAAGCAATTATGGAATAGGGTCTCTGTGGCATCATATCGATGTAGAGAACATGCAAATGGCCAAAACAATGAATCTTGTCTTGTTGCTGCGGTCCGGGTTATCCAGCTGCAACTTTTGTGATGTTGGATTCATATGGAGAGTTACTGGATTGGATGTCTGCTGGTTCTTTTAGCCTCCAGTCAAAGAATAGTAATGACCTTGAATGCAAGAAAGTTGATGTGCAACGCCTTCTCAAATTTATGATGGACCTTCAGCCACATGTTGTTGTTCTTGGAGCTGCTAATATGTTTTGCAAGTAGTTGAAGGAAGAGATATATGAGGTTTGAATCCTTACTCTTTGCAAATGTTGCCAATGACGAGTTGGCTTGATATGAAGAAAAGTTTTTCGTATTTTGTTAATTATCTAAAATTATATGTTTTAGTTCACTCGAGCAATGGCGTGCCCTTAGTTGTTGCAATTTTAGGAGTCTCACATCCCCCTCTAGTTTATGCAAGACATGTTTTTGGTGTGTTGTCATTATTCAAGCTTAAGAAGCCAACTATCATGTCTGAGCTAGAATAATCACCTTTCTCTGTTTCTGTCATAATTTTGGTGGCCTTGATAAAATAGTTGCCACAATAAAAGGCAAGAGAACATGTTGCACTCAAAGAACTATATGCATATTCATTCTGTATGCTTTGCTTGCTGCTAGAAATATGTTTGGATTTGGTACGATTGCAACTAGTCAAGAAGCATCTTCATAATTTTGTCCTTCAGGGGTCTTTATATGCTTTTCTTGAATTGTCTTAGACGTGCTCATATTTTGTTTTCTTAATTTTCGTGATTGTTGAGCATTGGAGGCACACAACCTTCTCTCTCTCTCTCTCTCTCTTCTAATTGGAATGCATGATTTGTAGAAGACAACTTGATGCAAACGTTAATGAATTATAGTCTGTGCATATGAAGTTGGTTTGCAGAATTTAAAGTTATTAATAGCGTGCTTGCTGACTTATTAAGTAGATCAGGTTTCTAGAATATCTATGTAGTGTTTCGTCAGATGAATCTGTTTTGTCTCCATAAAAATCTTTTCTGGGGGGCGTTAAATATTCAGACACTATTGGCGTCTCGAGAAAAAAATTTTGCATTCTGCATATTGTTGCCCTGTCTTCTTGTTATTAAAAAAAAAATGGGGTCCTTAATGCATGAGGTTCTCCGTTTTATGAGTGAAAGTTGACAAGGGGTCAACTATCACACTTGTTATGAGAAGAAAATAGTTTCTGATGTGGATTTAAAATTGTGTAGAGCTGAATAAATAGTGTTGTTTGGCCTTTTTTAGAGTGTTTTACCATTAGGAAATTTTCATTTTCTGATATGCTTTCCATGAAATTTGAAAATTTCTTCATTGTTTTATAATTGTCTTCCTGCTTTTTAAGCTAAAAATCTTTCAATTATCAGTTTCTTTTATGGTCCTTTTCTGAATGATGTGGGCTGTGAAGATCTAAACAAGCTCTTGCTTGTCTTTTTTTTTTTTTTCCTATCTATTATGCATTATTTTATGTAAAACATGAATATAGTAATAGTTGCACAAATTGTAATTATGTATTTCAATGTACTTTTTTTGGTTGATATAATCTTCTTTTCAGCTTGAGGCTAATTTTATGAGTCAATTGTGCACAAGTTTTGGGATGACTGAATACATATTACTGTTTGATTGTTTGGTTTTGGGATGACTTTTATTTTCTTTTGTTTTAAATTTCCTATTTTACTATATATATTTCTGCCATATCAGTTCTATGTAGTTTCTTGATGTTTTTTGGTTTCTCAATTTTAATGTGGCGGAGGAAAAGCCTTGCCATGTAACTCAATAGATGGATAGCATAAGCATTGTTTATTGGGGATGAATCTCTATCCCTTACATATGAGCATTCACGAATTTCATCAGAGCAACTGCCTGTCTGGTACATACACTGATTATTTAGGCCTTATTTTGTAAAATTGTTTTTTTCCCCATCCTCTTGCTATTAAAGTAACCTTAGCAAGTTTACCAAATGGAGCCTTTGTTTTTCTGTTAATTTAGTTCTCTTCAGTTTCTTTACATTTTTAATTATGAGTTGTCCTTCGGTATGACTTGTTTGCTTAGGCATTGTCAAGCGAGCTGTGGCTCTAGGCCGATATCTTCAAAATCCACTGGCTATAGTTGCAACACTGTGCGGGCATGGAAGAGAGATATTATCCTGGAACATAAGCTCCTTTGACCATCTTCTAACCGATGATGAAAAATATGAGATGATTGAGCAGGTTATGGTTAATGTCCCCAACCAAGTGGGCATTGACCTTAATATGGCACCCAGTCACAATTGGCTTTCAATTGGCTTTTGGCACCTTTACAGTTTATTTCTGTGCTAGGGTCCAGGAAGGCTGGTACCTTACAGAATACATTGACTAGAGCTGGATCTGTTACTTCTCGGAAGGATTTACTTGCTCATGGACTAAGAACATTGAAAGTGTTTAAAAATGCCATTGGTTTCTTGCATGTACGTTGTAGAGGAATGGCAACTTCAACCCATGAAATTGATCTTTTGGATGATACCAGAATCCATCCGGAATCCTACAATCTTGCAAAAGTCATGGCTGGTGAAATTTACAGAAAGTTTGTTGAAGATTCCCCTGATGATGATATGCTTGAGATGGCAATAGAGTACCCTACAGATCATCCTGCACTACTAAAAGCATTTGTTGTTGACGAATATGCAAAAAGATTATAATAAAAAAGTACAACAGAATAAACGAGAGAATTTATTTGATATGAAAATAGAGTTACTTCATGGATTTCAAGATTGGCGTAGTCCTTATAAAGAACTAAACCAAGACGAGGAATTCTATTTGATATCCGGTGAAAATGTGGATTTCTTCTCTGAAGGGAGGATTGTTCAAGCAACAGTTCTACGAGTGCAAACTGATCGAGCTATTTGTGTGCTCGAGTCTGGTCTGATGGGAATACTTTACAAAAATTATTACATAGAACAACCTTTTGATGTTGATTTGAGCAATGAGATAGTAAAAGATGATGTGCTCACTTGTAAGACGAAACAGATTCAGAAGAATAGGTATCGGGTGATTTTATTCTGCAAGGAAAGTGATTTGAAGAGCAGACCATGTCAAATGTCAAGTAAACTTGATCCTTATTATTGTGAAGACTGGACCCATATATTTGCACAGCAAGACAACTCTCAAAAGGTGGAGCTTGCAAAGAAGGCTTTTAAACCTAGAATGATTTTTCATCCCCGTTTTCAGAATATAACTTCGGATGAAGCAACAGAGGTTTGTTTTGCAGTTCTCCTTTTCTTGTTCATCTTTTTTCCTTTTCATTTCACAACTATCTTTGAAGAAGTGGTATGCATTTTAGTTACTCTTGAACATATTTTTCTCCTTCTTGTAGTTCCTTTCAGATAAAGATGCTGATGAAATTGTTTTTCATCCAAGTTCAAGAGTTCCATCTTATTTGACTCAATGAAAATATATAATGGAGTGTATGCTCACAAAAACATAATTGGAAGTGGGAAGAATCGCAAGGACATCACATGCTGGCTCCGTCTTGGTACTAGATTAACAATTGATGATAACAGTTTTGGAAGACTTGGATGGGGTAGGTTATGAAAAACAACTTTTGATGGATTCATTTCTTTAACGCTTCCTACAATCATATTTTGGTTTACTTATTCTATTATTAGGCCATCAGCTTGAATCACACATATCCTTCGTCTCTTGCCAGTTGTATCTACAATGTCCACTTGTCTTCTTGATTTGATAGAACAGTAAATCTGTTAATAGAAAAGCTATCAATCTTTAGTTTTAAGCGTTTGCTGTCTTGATTTTTGATTATTTGTTTCTTTCTGCCATTGAGTATAGGTAATGGATCGATACGTTGACCCCATGATTACCCACCTGAAAGCTATGCTCTGTTACTGAAAATTCAGGAGAGGCTCGAAAGAAGGAGTTGATGATTTCTTGAAGGCTGAGAAATCCAATCATCCTACGAGGATTGTTTATTGCTTTGGGATCTCTTATGAGCATCTTGGTGCTTTCATTTTGTCTTACATAAGAAATACAAACCCACATCATGAATATCTCAGTCTTTACCCTGGTGGATTCAATTTCCGTAAAAGAATGTTTGATAACATTGATAAATTGGTTGTGTATTTCCAAAAACACTTAAATGATTGGCATGGTGAAACCTATCCATCAATCCAATCAGTTGCTACCATCGTGCCAATGAAGAGTCCTTCGTTCAGACATGCTCCATTGCGCCCAACAATGGATGATAGTTGGGGAGGCCTGTCTAATTTGATCAGAGACAGATTATCAATTCCTGGTTCTGGAGGTTAGATGACTTGTGAACTATATGATTTCTATGTTTTCACTCCCTTATGTGGTCCAGATATATTTTCGGTATTTTTTTTTATCTGATATGAAATTATTATTTCTGGTCGATACAGGAAGTGTTAGGCTATAATGAAAGATGAAGGGATGAGAGGGTCTGATTTGTCAAAAGAACTAACTCAGTTCAGAAAAGAATATTGAAAACATGCATCCAATATACCTAGCTTTCTTTGTGGGTTTTAATTCAATGAGCTTGTCCATGTTACTTTGAAGGCACTACTGCATATGTGGTGGCTATATCACAAGGATTTATAATTAATGGCTGTACTCAGTACATTGTTATATATATATATATATGATGGATATTTGACTTTACATGATATGTTTCCATTATAAAAATACTTTTGAGTATTTTATTTGTTCTCAATTATTGGTAGTAGTAATCAAGCTACATAAGTAGCTTATGGAATGTAAATTTGAAATGCGACAGTTATATGATTGCACATTTGTTTGCTAAAATGAGTGCAAATCTTTCAATAGATGATCTTATTATATGCCAGATAATACGTCCATTTAGAAGTATTCTATTAGTTCTACTGCTTTAAACTTCATCTTGCATTTCATTAACCTCAAGAGCATAAGGTGATCCTAAATATGCTTGTATTGCAATGCACTCAAGTTTCTTGCACCCTGTGCTCATTGAAACATGGAGTAGTGATGCAAAGGCTTGAAAGAAGATTTTCAGTCTTATCTTATTCCTTGCTTTTGAGATTTCTGCTTCTATGAGGTTTGGAGCATTGTCTTTATCTAATACTTATCCATTCTAATTGTTAGTTTTCCTCCTCTTTGTTACTGTTTGGATATGGTTTTCCTTATTTTGTTTTTAAGGCATTCAGGTAAAGTTTGTGTGCACCTGGGCATATGCACAGTGAACCTTTGATTCTGTTTGTTAATTTCGGTATATGATGCATAACCATTTGTTTATGTCCTTTGCCTTTTGGTTGAACAGGACAAAGAGATTCTGTAAATAGCGGTGCTCAAGTTGCGTATTCAAGTTTTTTGCCAAGGCCAAACTACAGACAAGGGTGTGCACCCCACAAAAGTAAATGGGAAAAATAACAATGGTGATGGAAAAAGGGATTCTATTTCTTGTACCTCTGGTCGATGGGGCTTGGAATCTTGGGAGGGTTGCAAAACTGGTGATCGTTGGAGCAATTTTTCTGGTGCTAAAGTCCGCAAACCGCCAGGCCAAGCAGCTTTCCGTAATGATTGGAGAAGCTGTTAGAATAGTAGTATTATTCGTGGGAATCGGGGTCAAAGTGGCAATGCTATTGGGAACCAAGGAGGTGATAACAGCTATGAAGAAAGGAATTCAAGTGATCATACTTCCAAATGGGGCTCATATACCCAGTTTGCAGATGAAAGTGATCATAAATGGAGCAATCTTCCTGGAGCAAAGGATTGGCATCCACCTGGCAGAGAAGCTTTCACTGGTAATTGGAGTAGCAATGAAGATGGTGACACAGTTATTGCTGGTGGTAAAACTGCTGGTTGTAGCAGCAGCAGGGGTAATGTAAGTGCAAGTGGGGGCTACTGGGGAGCTAGGAAGGGACCTACAAATGTCAGTTGGAGTGACACAGTTACTAAGAGTGATTGGGACAAGAACAACAGAAGTGGTGCGAACGATGGTGGTTGGGGTGGTGATAATGGTGAACAATTCAAAGGAACTAAGGAGGGAACCACAACTGTCAGTTGGGCCAGTTGGAGTAACACAGTTACTAATAGTAATTGGGACAAGAACAAGAGAAGTGGTGCCGACGATGGTGGTTGGGGCAGTGGAAATGGTGAACAATTCGAAGGAAATAATTGTCAGGGGGATGGTGATAAGGTTGGTACTGGTAAGGAAGTTAAGAATGCTATTGCTGATAAATGGGATAGTGCGATTAGTAGTGGTTGGCCAGCTGGTCGTCAAAAAAATGGCAAGGACAGTGATGAGTGCAATGGTGAAGGAAATGGTGGTTGGAAGGGCTGGATCAGAACAAAGGCCATGAAAAACAAAAACCCACATAGATTCCCCTCAGTGGCGTTTTCGTAAATAAACGCAAACGAACCGCACCTTCCTACTCTCTTATACCATCTCCTCCTCCACGCTCGTGCTCACACACCTTGACAAGTGTTTTTTTTTTTTTTTTCCGCCATTTTCAGAGCTTAATTATTTATACCATAGACGAAAAGGTTAACAATAGTCCCAAAAAGAAAGCAAACGAAAGAAAACTGTTCCTTTTTTTTTGAAGGTTTATAGCTAGCGCGATGAAGAACATCGTGAAAAGAAAGCTCATGTTAATCGACGAAGACGACGGAGAACAAGGTTCAGACACTTGTTTTAAAAAAATATTTTTCTGCGTACGCTACAAAAATGCACATATAAACCGATGGAACGGCTTAATTTTTGGTTCGGTATATTTGCGTTATTTTTACAGATGGGGCCAAAGTGAAGGGCCGGAAAAAGAGAGCGTCGCTCTAGCCTATGATGAGGAAGACGACGATGGTAAAACAAGCATTTCATTTTTTTTCCCTCATTTTTTAGGGTTTAAGATTCCTTTTTTTGTTTTTTTTGGGGCTTGCTCTCTATTTTGCTGTCTGTCTTTTCAACTTTCACTGTTTCTAAAACTCCGACTCTTTCTATTCCAATGTTTTGTCTGTGATTTCGTGTTATTCCAATATTTCTCTTTTTTCCGCTATTAGTGTTGTATATGTATTATTGTTGATAAGTCTATGTATTGTGTGGAAATCTTTCAAACTAATGATTTGGGACTGGCTCATGTTGGAATGAATAGACGATGGTCTGGATGATTTTGAGATTGATGGGTTTATAGTGGATGATGCGGGGGAGGAGGAAGAGGAAGAAAAAGGAAGAAAAGGTGAATTTATTGCTCTCATACCTAAACTGTCACTTTGATAAATGAAATGTCCGAATGTGTGATATGATTGCTAATTACGAAGTATTGTGCATTGAATTTCTTTAGGAAACTATTAAAAGATATTGTTCTTGATGACGATGATCTCGAGTTGCTCAAAGGAAACAAAATCTCCGGCTGGATCCAGTTTAAAGGTGCTGAGTACTTATTATTCCCATTTCTTCCAACTTGTTCAATCTTTGTCCTTTCTTTGCACGGTACATCTGAATTCTTTTCGCTGCTAAGATTTGTTAATATTGAGCATTTCCATTTTCACAATTTGTAAATAAGTTAACTGAATTCATTGAGATGCTGTAATTTGTTCCTCATGATTTTTTTTTTTCTCTGTGAAACTTGATTTTTATGTAAATCAGAGAAATTCTAACTATGTGTTGTCAAATATTTACTTCCGATTGTTGGAAGTGTTACTAAAAATAACGAAAAAGCTGGAAGGTTTGTCAGTTTCTTTATGACGTTATATTTGATTGAATTTGCATTAGGGAAATGAAAAGTTCAAGCAACTCAAGAAAGCTGAAGCAAGCAATAAGAGCACTGCCACTGCCAACTCTGTGATTTATGATGGTAATTTACCTTCACTCCAGTTTTAATGGTTTGCACATATTCTATCCAAAGATGATTAAACAAATGCTCTTTCATAGCACATGTTTGAATTGTTACTTTTGACATTTCCATGTTGTTTTAGCAAAATTTTTGTTATGTGTCTTTTTCTTCAGAGTTTGTGTGTTCTGTCAGACTCTTGATTTTTGGTTAGCTAATTGAAAGTTTACTTCTATTTAGTTTCACTATCTAATGGTTGTGCTGAAGCTGCACGTGTTTTATTCAGAGTTATGATAATGTTCTTTTCTAACACTGTTGAACTGTTACTACTTAACTTTTCATGTTTTGATGGTAAATTTTATTTTATTATTGATGTGTCTTTTACTTCTTGGTTTGCTATTCCTGTCACATTGTTTTTTAGTTTTTCATTAGTTCATTGAAAGTTTACATCTATTTAGTTTCTGTATCTGATGGCTGTGCTGAAGAAGAGGAAGCCATATCCAATGATGAAGAAGACGAAATGGCAGATTTTATTGTTTACAACAACAAAGGATATGAGAAGGGAGCCCCAACAAAGTGCATCATTCCCATTACCGGTCTCTGTAATGTGTGTGTGTGTGTGCGTGTGTGTTTGTATTACATTCACTCTGCAGTTAGTATTTACCATGACTAGTAAATTAATAATTTTCTTTTCTGTTATAATTTACAGTATTTTATTGTTGTGGGATTAATTACTTCTTAGGCCCTAAAGCTGAGAGAAAGGATGCCAAAGAAAGTAACGGTGCTTCTTCATCTGCATTAGGGGGTTCTGGCTGCAGGTTTCGCAACACAGATGAAATCCTGAAGTGTGAACTAGTTAAGATTGTCAAGCCTTTTGATGAGATTGATCTGGATAACCGTACAGTTTTGAGGGATGATTATATAAAGCAGTGTGATGTGCCAGAGAATGCAGGTCCCATTTCTTTGTTAACAATAATGCTCTTCCAGTCTTCTTAATTATATCGTGGACTGAAAATTTTTTCCACTACTTCTTTAGATATTTGAGGAAATTGCTGGGCCTGCTCCAGTTGATGAAATGAGCAGAGAAGAAGAGAGTTCTTGGATACTTGATCAACTTTCCACAATTATGTGTTTGTGGTTGCACAAGAAGAAAGGTCTGGAAGAAAGTGAAAGTATGGAGCTACTTAAGAAAATTAACAAGGGATATATCATTATGTTTTTGGAATTGTGTCATGTGGAAAAGTATGATGTAAATATAAAAAAAATTCTCCTTTTCACATATTGGATTGTACTTTTTAATAATTTGTTTGCTATATTCATTTGCAGATTCCATTTATTGCTATGTACCGTAAGGAGAAGTGCCTTAGTCTATTGGAAGATCTCAAGGAAGATGATGTAGAAAACAAATATGATAATGACTCTTGGGGTGAACCTAGACTGAAGTGGCACAAGGTAGTTTTTTATTTGACAAGAACAAAAATAAGCATGCATGTTCAATTTTACTTTCCCCTGTTTGTGTGAATATATTTTTGTTTCCTTTTGTGGATAAATCTTACTGGGAACAATTAGAGTAAAGGAGGGATTCTGGGCTGTCAATGAACTTGACAAAAAGTGGTTGCTTCTCCAGAAGCGAAATGGTGTTCTTCAGATGTATTACAAGAAGCGTTATGAAGAGGAATGTCTCAATGTTGATGATTTAACTAAATTTGAGACAATGATGAAGTATGTTAAGTTAGCTGAAACAGAGAGAGATGTTAATGATGTGGATATGAAGTTTAGCTTGCATTTTCCTCCATCTGAAGAGGGAATGATAAGACAATTTAAGCAGGCAAAGAAAAATCAGAATACAGTAACTACATTAAGGCTGGCCTTTGGAAGCTTGCAAGGAAGTTCGGATGTAGTTCTGAGCAATTTGGATTGCATCTCGCGCTAGAAAAAGTGGTAAATTTTGCTTTTGGTCTGTGCTTGTCTTTTGTTGTACTATTCCTGCAGAGAGAGTGAATATCTTAAAATAAGAAGCGTCCATGTATATAAACTAAAACAACTATGAAAATCCATGTCTAGCCATCCTGACACCGGTCAAATCGTGACAATGTTACTCCCATCTTTTCAACTCTGCTTTTATTTTTTACTTGAGCTTTAACTTACGTATTGTCCTGGTTGTAGGAAATGGACTTTTGGGAAGATCAATCTGAATCACCAGAGCTGATAGCTTTACCTGTGCAACGTTTGAAACTCCTGAAGCAGTGCTTAAAGGTGCTAGGTTCATGGTATGCTTACGCAGTTAACTTTGTGTAGATTTTGCTCAACATTGATCACATTTTGTTGGCTTGTTTAATTATGCTTATTGTTCTGGTTCAATTTAGGCTGCACTGGAGATCAATTGTGAGCCTTGTGTCAGAAAACATGCCTTTGGAATTTTTATGGACAAAGTTGTGGTCTCCACATGCCCAACCTCTGAAGGAGAGAAGGCAATAGATACTTTTCATCCATTCTATGGGGTTAAGTGGCTGTGCAACAAGCCACTTGATAAATTTCAGGAAGCACAACGGCTTCTTATTCAAAAAGCTGAAGAGCAGAAGCTCCTTCATGTCACCATAAAATTACCAGAGCGTGTTCTGAATAAGTTGATGACCGACTCTCCTGAAATTTATCTCATGGGCGGTGGTGAGGGAAATACTCGACTATGGGATGAAAAACGGAACTTAATAATTCAGGATCTATTTTCAAATTTCCTGCTACCTTCATTGGAAAAAGAAACTAGAACCTTGTTAACCACTGGAGCAAAGAATTGGTTGCTTATGGAATATGGACAGCAATTGTGGGACAGAGTATCAGTTGCACCATATCAGCAGAAAGGTGTTGCATCAAAGGTTATGGCTTGCTGCTGGGGTCCTGGAAAGCTACCAAGTACGTTTGTAACGTTGGATTCATCTGGACGATTGCTTGATGTATTGCAAACCAGATTCCCCAGCCTGCGGTTTCAGAATGTTATTGACCAGCAGCGAAAGAAATATGACCAGCAATATATGCTCAAGTTTATCGCAAATCATAGGCCAAATATTATTGTCCTTAGTGTTGTGAACACATCTTGCATGTGGTTGAAGGATGATATTAAGGAGGTATACAGTCTTAAACTTCATGCAGTCTTGTACTTTTGAGTTAGTTCTGTTTTTCAGCTTGTTCTAATGCCTACTTTCAAAGTAGTGTGTTCTACATGTTTTTCCTTTAATGGTGAAAATTTACTTGGTATTCAGGAATATCTTTTTCTTTAATACTTTTTCTTGTAAGTACTGAAGCCTCTCCTCTTTTAGTTTTTGATATGCTATGCTGGGTGGTAATCAAGTTCATGTGTTTGGAACTTTTGTGATAATTTATGGAGTTTGGTAAGATCAGTGTAGCATGCTTCTCTTTTCTACAATGTGGTTAACTTTCTTTCCAGTTTTGTGTGATAATTGTATGCATTTCCTTTTTCTTCTGCTGGTAAAATCTGGTTAACATTCTTGGGCATTGATTTGGATAACTTATTGGAGGATAAATTGTGCAACATGACATGGTTACTTTTTGTTCATTTTTTCCTGCAATCAGATCATACTTCAGATGGAGGAAAATTCTACTAATGTTGGTCAAATGATGGAAAAGATCAACATTGTTTGCAGGGATGAATCATTTGCTCAGCTTTATGAAAATTCAAAGGTTTCAGCATGCCAATTGCCTGGACAATAAGGTAATTTCACTGTTCCCTTGATGTTTTCTTCAATTAAATATTATTATATGCTCTTATGCCTAGTAAAATTTGTAGGCATTGTTAGATGAGCTGTGGGTCTAGGTCATTACCTCCTAAATCTATTGGCTATGATTGCATCACTATGCATGCCCCGGAAAGAGATTGTTTCAAGGACACTTAGTTCATTAGATCATTTTTTGACTCCTGATGAGAAGTATAAAATGATTGAAATTATATTGGTAGATGTTACCAATCAGGTAGGCATGGATTTGAATTTTGCTATTAGCCAGGACGGGCTTTTTACTCCTCTCCAGTTTGTCTCTGGGCTCATTCCCCAAAAAGCAGCCTTTCTATGAAGGGAATTAGTTGGGGGTAGAACAGCTAATAATCGATATGATTTAGCAGGATGTGGATTAAGACCAAAGAAGATTTTCTACAATGCAGTTGGCTTTTTGCGAGTCTGTGGTGGCCAGTCACTTTTTGCTACCAATGAATTTAATCCTTTAGTTGATACAAGAATTCATCCTGAGTCACATAGTCTTGCACAAAGTTTGGCAAAGGCTGTCCATAATGATTTTGCTGAGGCACAATCCCTGATGTACTTAAAGAAGAATCCACTGATAATGAATTACTTTGATATTGATGATTATGCAGTCAGTTATGAAATAAAGCATGGAGAAAACAAAAGAAAGACTCTTCATGATATAAAACGTGAACTGCTTCCTGGGTTTTGTGATCCTCGAAAGCCTTATGAAAGCCTGACTCAGGATGAGGTCTTCTATTTGATATCAGGCAAGAATGAGGATGCATTTGCTGAAGGAAGAATAATTCAAGTTATTGTTCTTCGAGTTTTATCACAACGAGCATTCTGTTCTCTTGATTGTGGATTGACAGGTGTGATAATGAAGGATGATTATATAGATGGTGCTGATGATTTTTCCCTGACAGACAAGCTACATGAAGGAGATAAACTTATTTGCAAGATAAAACAACTTAAAAAAAATAGATTCCAAGTACTTATAACATGTAAAGAAAGCGAGTTGAAGAGTTGCAAATACTAAAATTTACATGACATTGATCCTTAATATTATGAAGGCAAGAAGAATTTATTAGGACAGCAAGACGAAGCCCAAAAGAATGATCTTGCAAAGAAACATTTCAATCGGAGGATTATAAATCATCCATGCTTTAAAAATATCACCAAGAACGAGGCAATGGACATAATGTTAGCTTGATATACTAGAATCTATTATCATACATTTTCACTTTGCAATTTAAATTGATTGTGCATGTTATGACAAGGGATTCATTCATTTTCTTTGTCAAGCAGTTTCTGACTGACATGGATGCAGGTGAATGTATTTTTCATCCAAGTTCAAGAGGCCCATATTATTTGACTTTAACTCTGAAAGTCTATGATGGACTTTAATGTTCACAAAGACATCATTGATGATAAGGACTGCAGAGACATCACAGGTTTGCTCCACATTGGGAAAACATTGAAGATTGGGAATTTCATTTTTGAGAGTTTAGATCAGGTTAGTACTTTCTTCTCAGCTATCTTGAAAGGTTATTATGCGCAGCATGCTACTCTTTGCATTTTAGGCACGCGATTATATATGTTTTGTCCCTTTGCACTCAATAAGTGAATCATGTATGGCTGCCTATTTCCTTTGCAATGTAAAACTTGTAAGAGTTTCAATATTTGGAGAATACATTGGAACGATTCGATAATCTGCTATTTTTTGACATTATGAATTCTAAATGTGTCGATACTGCAAAATATGAACTGTGACATAGTCTATATGCAGAAAATTTAAATGAATGAAGAAATTACTTACTTTTGGTATGTAGGGAGGATATATAATGCAGTTCAAACTTGTCTGAATATCTTCTGCAGTTGCTGTTGTAGAGCGATTTTTCTCTACGATGTGCTTGCTTGTAAACTTTTTTAAGTTTCTAATTCCTGATATTGATGGAATTATTTTCCTTGTTTTTCACAACTAGGTTATGGATCAATATATTAGCCCATTAGTAACCCATCTGAAAGCACTGATAAACTTCCAAAAATTTAGGATCCCAAAAGCAGAGGTTGATGAACTCCTGAGAGCTGAGAAATTAGAATATCCAAGGAGGATAGCTTACTGTTTTGGCATTTCTAATTAGCATCCTGGCACTTTCATCTTGTCCTATATAAGAACTAACCTACATCATGAGTACATTGGTCTGCACCCCAAAGGATTCAAATTTAGGAGGCAGATATTTGGGAATATTGAACAGATTGTGGCATATTTGCAAAGACATATAGATGATTTGCAGCATAGCTCAGCAACAGGAGGTAAAATTTTCTTTTTTTTTTTTTTAATTAGAATTTTACACATTCCCAAGAGTTTATTATGTGGGATAACTCTTGCACTCAATGCCCTCCACATCTTTACACTTTTTGGCTTGGATAACTAGTTTCATGTTATACTTGTCCTTCCATCCATTGTGTAAGTAGGCTTTATCAACCATTTCTTATCCGGAGAGAGAAGCATTATACTAAGTGCCTGAGAGGGCCAGCTGCTTTAGACAAAAATCCAGAACAGAATTGGCAGCTTCTTAAGGATGTTTTATTTCTAAAGCTTCCTTGAAAATATGCATTACATGGTTGATAGTTTTGTGTAGATTTTCCTATTAATGTGCTTTAATATGCGATTTAATTCTGCAAAGGCCCCATCTCCGAAAGGGTAGGCGTGAAATGCTGAGATTTCATGGTTTTCCTCTGTTCTTTCAAAGAGTATGACTAACTGATAGCTCTCCATCCTTGTGTATACACATACACCGGAACACTTTCTTGTGGTTTTGTATAAAAACTGATTTTGCAATTCTCTGGCTTTTTTTTAAAAAAATTTGGCAACAGGGAGAAAAGTTAGTATTAGAGATGGAAGCGGAGGAGATGGCCACCCACGTGGAGTGCCTTGGCCAAATGGTGACTGGATGTGGGTGTGGCCGTGGCCGTGGCTCTAATGTCAATGGGAGATCCAGTAGTAGCAATGGGAGTGAAGATTTTGGTCATTGTATCACTTCAAAATGGTGCTTTGATTCCAAGGATGGGGATGCAAATAATGGCAGGGCATGTGGCAGTGCTATGGGTGGGGTTAATGAGCGTAGCAAGTTCCATAAGAATGAAAGCAATGATGATGGCAATTGGGCTGACCGAGGCCATGGTGGAAATGAATTCTATAACTGTGGGGATGATGATGCCAACAAAAAAACTCATACTGCTGGGTGGGGTGGCTGTCAATGTGGTACTGCCAATAAATCTTGGGGAAATTCTTTTGGCAGCAGTACCGGTTGGTTGGGACAACAATGGGATTGGGAGCACTAGTGGTGAAAGATGAGGCAGGAGCCAAGGAAGAGGGAGAGGCACGAATGGCGGTAGGGACAGATGTGGTCGTGGACGTGGCCATGGTCGTGAATGTAGCTATAATTCTAACAACAGTGGATGTGATAATACCCACAAGGAAACTTTCTTTGGGGGATGGGGTGGCAGCGGAAGTGGTAGTGCAATTACCAGAAATTGGAGTAGTGGTGGTGCAAGTAATGCTTGTGGCTGGACTGATTGCAATGAGGATAGGAGTCCTATTTGTAACAATTGGGATGGAAATGAGAGCAGTGAGAAAGGTAGGGGTAGGGATGACGATTGGGCCAGCCATGGTGATGGCCGCAATGGGCGTGGTTCTAGTAATAGAAGGGGTGATGACAAGTTCAATGCAAGTGATTTTGGATATAATACCTTCGGTTGGGTAACGAATACCAAAGATATGGGAGAGGATGGTGATGGGATGAGCAGGTTTTCTGATGGTGGAAATCGGGATACTCGCACTGTTGACAGCTGGGGTGGCAACAATATAGGTGGAAATGCTTGGGGTGGCACTGAAAGAGCAGGGAATGCTGGTGGTGGTAACTGGGGCCGAATTGGTAAGGACTCGTGAGGTATTCTTGGAAGCGGTCCTGCAATTGGCAATGATCGGGCGGCTGGTAATACCAAGTCCGGCGGGAATGATGGTTGGGGTAACAAGGACTGCAGTTGTGGTTGTAGAGCAGGAACTATTGGCTGGAGCACTGGATCTGGGAAATGCTCCTCTGGTGGGAGGGGATGGTCAATTGGCAGCAGTGGTTGGTGAATCTTCTCTTGGAATTAGTTAGTCAAATAATCTATTCCAAGTATATACTAGGGCATATGGAAGAATTAACTCGGTCTTTTGTTTTGGTAGTAATTAGCACATTTCAGGTCTAACAACTGGAGAAAAACAGTCAAAAATTGAAATCAGTTGATATTTGCATTTAGAAGGGGCAGATGTAACAATTGAACGATATAACCACTTTCCATGAATTCCTAAAATTTGATATCAAAATTAAAATTAGGAAGCCTTTCTGCTTGTTTCTTGTTAACGGGATTGGTCATTGATGCTGATGGGAGCCATTGGTATCGAATCTGTTTCTTTAGTTCTAAGTTCCTTGCTTTCTTGCATTGTATTTAGTTACAGGAATTGGGAAGGTAACTGTCAATTGTTCCACTTCATTGTCAAACCTATGGTAAGAGATTTTTCAACTGTTTCTGGATTAATTGTTTCAAATTGTCTGTGACATATAGGAAACTGGAAAGCTCTATGCTAACCAATATTTAGCAAAAAAAAAAGTATTTTAAATATAAATAATCGAGTATAGTAATAATTTTATTTGATAATTGTAGATAAATTTTTAGCTTTTCTTATTGATTGAATGCATTTCTTTTTCCTAGACTCAGAAAAATTTTCCCATAAATAGGATAATAGATTTCTAATTTTTAATCTTAGAATTATGATGCAAGTATCTGACTATAGGACTATAGCCTAATAGTAATTTTAATTTTTATTAGAATGTCTATAACATCAATTGAGTTTTTTTGAATGCAATAATTAAGATGCAAAAAATATTTATTTGGTTGAGTTACATTTTCCATTTTTAAGTTAGGCATTGGTTGTGATAGATAAATATTAAAAAAACAAGAAAAATTTGGGCCCAGCCCCAGCCTGTAAGACTAGAGAGAAGCCCAAATTTGTAGCCGAAATCACCAATGTCAGGGTCGTAATTTCAACAAGTGGACCGGACTATAAAATCCATCACTGCTAAATGTTGCTCTTTAGGGGTTGTGGGATTTTGCCGTAGACCTAATCAAGAGGAAGAAATCATGACTGCTGAGACCCAAGATGAGCTCGCCGCTCAGCTCGAAGCTCAAAAGATCCTCGAAGTAATCGTCTTATTCTCCCTCTCTCTCTTTCTGTGTTATTATGCGTTTCAAGTAATTGGTCACTGGATTCTTTTCTCTTGGCGTTATAGATCTGATATGATTTTGCACTCGCTGCCCTGCTTATATTGGATTTACATTCAGTAATATTTAAAAAATGTCTTGGAAACTTCAGATTATCCCTTTTTTGTGATTCTTGAAATAGTATAACGAACAATAAGAGCGCAAAAATGATCATTTTTCTTTTTCAAGTGCTGATTAGATGATGGGTGTTGTTGGGTTTTGTCATTTTTTTTTTTTTGTCGTTGTGGATATTCTTTGACTAAATAAAGTTTGGGTCATTTAATTTTTAGATGCAACTCATTTGAAATTATGATTAAGAATTTTGATTGTAATATTACATGAGAGTTCTTCACTTGTGCTGTCATGGTGTTTTACTAGTTATAATGTCTTTTATGATTCCCAATGCAATCTTTTATGGCTTATTGATATTTTCTCGCTGCTCTATGGAATCTGTTTAGGAGGAGCATCATTATCTGATATAGTTCACCTCGGTAGTTTTGTTTCTTGCTTCGTTACCCAATGCTGTTGTGTATTTTATGTGCTCTGTTATTGCATGCATACATCAGGAGGCCACGGTATTGATGGTTTTGTTAGATGATCATGATAGCAAGCTGTTTTTCTGCTTTATCATTTATATTGTTTATATGTGTATGCTAATGGCATTTTATATCGTCATTTTAAAGTCTGATAAACCTGTGGTTGAGGATGATGATGAAGATGACGATGACGATGAGGAGGATGATGATGACAAAGATGAAGATGAGGCCGAGGGTACAACTATATTCACTCTTTAGCAGTTCAAAATCTATAAAAATTAGCTTTAAGGATGCAATTGTGGTGTGTGTTCTTTTTTTTTTTTTTTTTTTTTTTTTTTTTTTTATGTCAACACTTTTCCATCTCTCCCTTATAATCCCAGGACAACATGATGGAGATGCTAGTGGCAGGTCAAAACAAAGCCGAAGTGAAAAGAAGAGCCGAAAAGCAATGTTGAAGCTTGGAATGAAACCTATCCCTGGTGTTAGTCGAGTTACTGTCAAAAAGAGCAAGAATGTTAGTTCTCCCTCCCCACTTTGATTCATTTATTTGGTTATTTGGTTCTTGCTGCTTCTTTTGTGTAGTTTTGTCTCATTTGCTAACACTTGGTGTTGTTTGCTGCTCAAATCAGATTTTGTTTGTAATCTCAAAGCCGGATGTTTTCAAAAGCCCAACATCAGACACTTATGTTATCTTTGGGGAGGCTAAGATTGAGGACTTGAGCTCACAACTCCAAACTCAGGCTGCAGAGCAGTTTAAGGCTCCTGATCTTAGCCATGTGATCTCCAAGCCTGAGACATCAGCCATGGCTCAGGACGATGAAGAGGTAGATGAAACTGGAGTTGAGCCTAAGGATATTGAATTGGTGATGACACAGGCGGGAGTCTCCAGATCAAAGGCCGTGAAGGCTTTGAAGGCTGCTGATGGAGACATAGTTTCCGCCATCATGGAGCTCACCAACTAATAGGAACCTTGCGTAAATTGTTATGTGATCGAGTGACCCTTTTATTATTATGGTTCTCAGCAGTATGTACTTTTTTTTTCTTCTCCAAATTTTGCTATTTTCATATTATTGTGCTTTTTCTTTCTAAACACTAAACAAGTATGAAATTACATCTTTTGGTGATTGAGTTTTCATTTATTATGTCCATTTTAATATTTAATTTATTTTTGTAAATTAATAATATTTATTACAAGTTAATCTATTAATTAGCAAAGGGTATTAATTTGTAAAATATATATTTTAAAAAATATATTCCATGTGTATTTGCTAATATCTCAATACAATTTTAGAAAGTCTGTCATATTAATTTAGTTTTACATATTTATTTGTTATAGGGTATCAATAGGTTTGATGTGTATTTTTAGTAAGAAAAGTTAAATGCAATAATGATTTATATCTTCAACTCAAAATTAAATGTCAGGAATATTATGTTTATGAGAAAATTTATGTTTTTTTTAATTGTATAATTTGATTTACAAATGTATTGATAATAATAGTAAATCAAGTACTAAAAAAAAATGACACAATATTCAAAATTGCAATGTAGTGAAATAACACTTCACTCACTAAGTATTGTGAATAATTATGGATCACAATTCTTCTTATGATTTTTAAATTAAATGTGTCTGATAGTTTGAATATTATTGAGAGTTTGAATATTATTGAGAAATTAAAATCTTGAAAGAGATTTGAAAATTTTAAAAATTCAAGAAAAAATAAAATAATCTTTTATACAAAAGAATATGTAATTATCAAAAGCGATAACAAAAATAAAATAAAAATTCATACAAATACTTAAATTTGTATTCATAAAGATTCAACAACAATAGATCCTTTGTATTCATAAAGATTCAACAACAATAAATCCAATATTTAAGTATAAAATTAATCAGATCTAGGATAATTTATTAAAAATAATACGAAAATAACAAAATAAAAAACAGATCTAATATATAATTTGTAAATTTAGTTAAGTCTGATAATAATATAAAATAAAAAAGAAAAAGAGAGTATCATTAACTGGTGATAAGAAAATAGAAAATAAAATATTTAAGAAATTCGAAAGAAGAGAGGTCATTTTTTTTTTTAATGCAAAGAACATAAAAAATCTAACATAAAATTAAAATTAAGTGTCCTTCATTCATATTTTTTCTTAATCTTTCAAATTTTACCCATATTATAGTTCATAAATTACTTCAGTATATATAGATTTAATATCAGATAATAAAACAGAAACAATCTACTCTATATAGATGATTCTCTCAAAAACGTGATTTTACTAATTAATATTGTTTATCTTAATAATTATTAGATAGCATATATATTAAATAATATCTATAAAATTCAATCAATTTCATGAAATTTTATTAAATATCAGAAATTATGGATTATTGAGATATTAATTTAAAAATATCAGACTAATTTGTTGATTGTTTAATTTTCGCGAGCATGGATCTATCAACGTTGTTGTCTACCAGACTACTATACATCTACATATATCAAAATCTTACTTTCGCCCTTCTTTCTCACTAGATACATTCATTTTAACCATAAAGAATCTCTGGGAAAGGGGTAGTGTTAAGGTTGCCTTTCAGTAGAGATTTGAAGGAGAAGCCATCTCAGAACCAGGGATGCTTTCCTTCTCACCTCCTTTCTGTCGTTGCTCATTGGTGGGATATTAGAGCCTGTGCTCGGAACAAAATTTTCCCTCTCTAAGCAGCCTGCTCATTATCCTGATGCTTTCGTCCCGAAAGTATAGCCTGTGTACCCGAGAACATAATCCCCCCCCATAAGAAATAGCAGGCAGTAATCCTTGAAGGTGCCAAGTTTACTTCCTCCAAGAACATCGGTTTCATATGAAGTGTGTAATATTTTCCCATAATTTAGATAAACTATAACATGAAAGTGAAAGTCAGACAGTCCTTCCATAGATTTTGTTGGAAGGAAACAAATTTACCCATAAGAGCTCTTTAAGAAAAAATATTTGCTGATATTAAAATTTGAGAACTTCGACAAACATAGATTGTTAAGTTCCTCCACAAATGTTGGAAGTTCAAATAATACAAAAATAAAAGGCATGAATCAAAAGAAGGGGAGAAAGTGACAAAGAACCAAAAGAATGATCCCGGAACAAAATTATTGTGAAAGACCAGTAAGTGATGCCCTTGAGAAACGAATATCAACAATGATAGCAGACGAACTCAAAACATAGCTTCAATATGTGTCAAAAAGAGAAAATACACAAATTAGCTCTAACTCCCCCAGGTAAAAGCAACTTACTACTGATGTAATGTATTTTGCAGTGCAGTTGCAAACTCACTTCTTTGCTATCAAGCAGTCAACTCTTTGGCTTTGCTTGCACCAGGATACATCTCCAATAAACCAGGGACTTTATCTGCGTACCTATTAACATAGTTATTCAGGAAATTCTTCTCATTTATGGTTAGCAACCATACCATCTTATTGTTCCAATCAATCAGTCTCTTAGAATCCAAAACCTTCAAAACATTATATCTTGGACGAAGCCTTTTATCTACTGAATACATGAGAAACTTGGGATATGCAATTATAGTCTGCAGCTCCACCTTCATAGCATTCAAGTAGAAATCAGTTACATTCTTGAGTTTCTCCTCTGAACACGCCAAACAAAGTGGATCTCGCTTAAAAGCCATCAAAATCTCATCTTCTGTCCACCCCATACTCTTCAACAGCTCAAATTTCTTATTCCAAGTCGATTCATTCATGGATATCATCACTCTAACAGCATGTATAAACATCCTAGAAGCCGGTGGAAGGCCAAGTTGCTTAACAGCATCCACTGCATAAACCAACCTATCATGCCTTTGCATCATAGCCCTAGGCTGCAAAATCAGCAATTTCTCTATGCTATGAGCAGGCACTCCCTCTTTTATTAAGAAATCAAGATTTGGTTGCATAGTACCTTTTAAATCAAATGTCAACAACCATGAAGAACGCTTCAAAGCCAATATAATTTTCTCCTGAGTACTAAGAGCATTTCTCAAGAACTCAAAAGATGGCTTGATATGAGAATCTAAAGCCCTTTTCAAAATTACAGGATTCGAAACTATAAGCTCAGTTAGATGCTCTCTCACAAACCCGTTATTGATAAAGAACTCAAATTTAGGCTTAAGATTGCAACGTACTCTGCATTGGAGGACTGCTGGCCGCTTTTCAACCAATTTGGCCAATTGGTCATTGCTGAAATTGTGGGATTTCAAGAATTCCACAACAGATTGATATTTCTGGTGGTTCTGTTCGTCGAGCTGTAACTTGTGGGAGACTGAAACAGCAGATTCTAAAGGAAGCCCACATGAGTTCATAAGGTATTGAACTGTAAATGATGAAGATAGTGAAGTTGAAGCAGAAGAGAGTGATACAGATGCGCTCAGAAAACGTTTTTGCATATGAGAAAACAGGTTTTTCATCAGGAAATTTGTCATTTTGAAAACAAAGTCAGCAAGTTCACCGCAGGAATGCTAAGTTTCAGATTATAGCGAGAACGATAAACCAAGGGTTTTCTATTCGGGTTTCCGGGTTCGTCAAAAGAACGGGCCTACTTTGCTAGAGTTTAACCAACTTGTCGTTCGACCCATAATAATAAACATTAGCCCATTACTGTACTCAATAAAAAAACAAAAAGAATGTTAAATTGAAAGGTAATAATTAACTTCCTTCCTCTTCTCCGTTCACTTTAACGGCGGAAGACGCCATGGACAGCGGGGGGGGCAATCAAAAAAATCATCCACGTCGAAACCCTTCCTCCTCCTTCCCTCATTCTTCTTCTTCTTGGGCCAAATCAACGAGGTCCATATCAGATAATGCTAAAAGCACCAAATTTGGAAGCTTTAACCAAAGCACAAGGACCAACCATGTCTCTGACAATACCACTATTTCCCGTGATGGTAATGTCCCTAATTGGAAACCCAGAAGAGGATCAAGTGTTTGCAGCAATATCGGCAATCAAAACTTAGTAACTCGCGAAAAAGAGGGAGAAGATGTAAAGGAAGAGGATTCTTCCAGCTTTACAGTTCTAATTGGAGCTTGCCCTTTTATGTGCCCAGGTCCTTTATGCAATCTTCTTGTTATTCTATAGGTATTAGTAATTAGGTAGGTTTTGCTTTCATGGATTTAATTAGATTAGATTAATCCAAGAAACTTACCATGGTTGAATGAGTTAGACAGAAATTGAATGTTGTTTTATGTTGTAAGTTTTTTCAAGATTAGACTTTTTGCTTAAAGCTTGGTTTGGATATTTGGTCCATATATTATTTTGGAAGAGGCAAATTATTGACTTTGTGAGTATTCACTGTCTTTTGGTCTATCTTGAAATGTAGAATTCTAAGAAGATTGGTATGGGTTTCTTGGATGTTCAGTTTGTGCTTGACTACTAGGGAATCTCTTAGTTAATTTTGAAGTCATGGGATGTTGGACAAGTTATTTTCCATCCGTCTATCTTAGATTATTTATTGTAATTCCTCCTTTGTATGAGAAGTTATATGCATAGAAGATGCTAGTTATGTGAGTTGTACTGCCATTTATGTGAATGGGAATAATGGTGTCTTTTGAGAATTGCATACTGGTCTATCCTCGCTCCTTTCACCAGCTTTTCATATTCTTGCTTCTATCCTTGCAATCCTAGAAAAGGTATTAAGATTTTTTCCTGTGCATGACCACAAACTGAAACACAGATTTGGGAGCAAACTATGAACTCACATTTTTCATTAGAGACGCTAACTTTCCTACTGAAAGATTTGATTTATTTGATCTTTTTAGTTTTCAACTTCAACTTGGTCATTGAATATCAAGCACAACATTAATGTGAAGATACTTTTTTTTTTTTGAAACTTTTAATTTTAGCTTGTTTTATTTGTTAACTTATGTTGCTTTTATGTTTTTCGTTCTGCTACTAGAGGGTGAAAGGGTCCAACGAGAACGGCTGAGAGACTTAGCTGTGTTTGAGAGGTTACATGGAAATCCAGGGAAAACATCTTCAAGCTTAGCGGTTAAAAAGGTACTTTCACCTATTATGCCTTTTGCCTCTTGGAATGGATGGTAGTCACAATGCACTTCACTGAGTGCATTCTTGAGTATTGTGGCTGCATATCAAGGAGTTTTGTGTTCAAGATCTTCTCTCATTAGTTTTGCAGAACTATATCAACCAAACATGTGCGGGCATCTGATGTGCGGCCACTTCCTGTACTGGAAGACACTTTGAGCTACCTTTTAAACTTGGTAGACTCTACAGACCATCCTTTTGAAGTTGTTCACGATTTCGTCTCAGACAGGACAAGGTCCATAAGACAAGATCTTAGCATGCAGAGTATAGTTGATGATAAAGCAATCTACATGTATGAGAAAATGGTATTATTTTGTGAGCAGAAACCTCTATATTATCTTTCACAGTCAAGTCTTTGTCTTCCTAGTAAGCCATTGGGACGAGTACTCTTTTATAAATATGAGTATCTCCCAGCTAAAAAATATCGAGTAAAAGGCTTGCTCTTTCACAAAGTTTCATCTTTTCAACTCAACCATCGTGAATTATATTCACTTTTGTCATCTAATTGAGATGTATTTACTTATGTTCCGCGTTATATCTGCATAATATGTGATAGTTGTGTCCCCAGGTGCCTGGATGACAAACATCAAAATCATCTTTTCCATCAGATACTGATGGTATTCGCTTTCAAGGAACCATGGTTTTTTTCATCTCATTGAATCTGAACAGAATTCCTTGGAATTTTTTTTTTAAAATTCTTGTTCTTTTCCTTTCTTTTTTATTTTTATTTGTGTCTCTTTGCTTTAATTTTCAGGCATGCATATAATATTCTAAATTAATTTTGTTACGCAGGTTAAATTTCATGTTGTATCTCACCATAAGCTTCGGTGTTGTGGTGGCAATACAAATATTTCATCTGTGCATTACCTCAATATGGAGCAGCTTATAAAGGCTTTGACATCTCTATATGCTCTGTATGATGCAAATAGAGATTGCAATTCTATGTATGAAAATGAGGCTGAGTTTCGTGCTCTTTATGTGCTTCTTAATCTTGATCCTAGAAGCCAACCAACGGTTGAACTCTACTTCATTGGATTGTTGACTGAAATTTTTATTTATAAAGGCATCCTTTTACTGGGTATTGACTATGTTTGATTTTGCTATTTCTGATGCACAGGGGGAGTCACTTTCTTTGTGGTTCCGCCAAGTGCCTCATCCAATTATCCGGTCAAAAGAAATGTGTTTTGCCCGGAGTGTTTTACGGTATATACTTAAAAATTTGTATCATTAAGTGTTTTCAGCTTTATTTTCATTTAAGATAGGCTGCCATATTTCTTTTGTCCCTCAAAATTGAATTTCTATGAACTGCTTTAATATTTTTGTTTTCCACAGAGCTTTTCGCATGGGCAACTACAAGCATTTCTTTTGTACCATAGCTGCCGAGGCATCCTATCTGCAGTACTGTATCATTGAACCTTACATTAATGAGGTAATGCATTTGTCTGATTTTAACCTTTGCTTTCTGGTAATATTGTTCTTAATTAAGAATGTTCCATTTTTGCATTTGCCATTTGCTTCTTAACTTTCTTTTGTCAGGTTTTCAGTTTTTCTCTTGTTTTACAAACAAGTTATATTTATAGTGGAATTAGAACATGCCTTCAATCTCTTTGGTGCTTAACACTATTCTCCAAATTGCATTCGAATTATTTCAAGGGTTTTTTTATCATGAAGGTCAGAGCACTATCTGTGTCGTGCATAAATAATGTTGGCTACAAGCTTCATCCGTATCCTTTGATACACCTATCGAAGCTATTGATAATGAAGGTATGGTTTCAACTAATTGGCACTCACTGCATTATTAGTTGGATGATTTATAAATTCGCATTAAAATTCACATAAGCTGCATGGACTTCTAGGAATCAGATCTGGAACTCTTTTGCAAAGCTTGTGGTCTAGAGACCTGCACAGATGAAATGGGAAATAAGCTGTTGCCCACCAAACAAGCAACTTTCTGCATTCCTAAGGGGGGACTTCAAAACCTTAACTTTCCAGGGTTGGAGCAATTTGATAGGTGACTTAAAAGTATGCAGTCCTCTTCCATGCAAGGCTGTGAATCAGACTTGAATTGCTAGGTTTTAGAGTGCCTTTACCCCATGTAACATTTATTCAAAGCCTTGTACCTTCCAACTTGTGGATGTTAGGCCTAGGGTAAAAGAAAATTGGTTTCCACATTAGGTACTATTCAGCAATGACTGAAACGGTCACTTTACTCCTGTACATCCATTAGTGTTGTTTCTATGAACTTGTGATTTGGACATACTTGGATTAGATATTGTGCAAACTTCTCATCAATATACTAATTTCTTTAATTCTACATAGCATTTTCAGAACTTCAGAGTTTACCTAAAAGTTTTGCAATAACTATGAAAATATGACTATTTAATTCTTGGATACACAATGCCATGATCCGGAAAAGAATAAGAAGAAACAATGGATAAACACAATGAACTATTTTTGTCATTATTCATGGTCAACAACTATTTCATAAAGTTTATGTGGGTGAAAGGCAAAAG
Source organism: Omphalea diandra (assembly GCA_949677035.1). NCBI lineage: Eukaryota > Viridiplantae > Streptophyta > Magnoliopsida > Malpighiales > Euphorbiaceae > Omphalea > Omphalea diandra. The sequence continues at coordinate 13,189 of CATIWR010116777.1, read as the reverse complement.
TTACAGGGCCTATCATTTTTTTTCCTTCTTTCCTGTATGCATCCATGCAGGGTGTCGGCAACTCATCTTATCTGTCAACAGTATTGAACATGTCAATGAACGATTTGGGAAAGGACTTTTGAGGGTAACAATTAAGGATTATGTGAGATTGATGTAAGAAATAAGGGAAATTAACATTTTTTTTTTCCATTTTCTGGAAAAAAAGCTAATACCACCTGGCAGCACTTGAACAAAAAACTGATATAACTCTACGCCCACAGCAATGTCAACCAAAAACAGGATGATGGCCACCCCAAAACAAAATACAGCAATTACCATGAAAGCCTGGAAGCACAAACAAAATCAAGGTAATTGAACTAAATAATACATTTAAGTATTTCAAAGGTAGCATACCTTTCCCTGTGACTCGAACTTAAATATGACTGTAAACCATGACAATCCTCCATCAACAAAAGGTGCAAGAGCAAGGGCCCTGAACAAGAACGATATATTAAAGAAAGACACCATGTATTATGCAGTCATCATAAAAAGAAATAAAGAAAAAAACAGCAGCCATAAGATATGAATTCAAATTTTGCAAGTTAAAATACAATTACAAAGGGAACAGAGCAATATTAATAGAAAAAGAGAAACATATATAAAACATATTCATGTCTCGTACAAGAAATATCAGTTTTCAGAACATAGAAAAATGTCAACCAGCTATAATAATAACTCATTAGCAATTATATGCATATTGATCATTCAAACTCATGAGCTACCTAAAACAATCCATGCACCACTCATTTTTCAAGTCATATTAATAAGACAAAAGGTATTAACGAAATTTACTTAGTTTGAACTAATAAATCACAGTCTGAAGAATTTGTTATTAAAAAATGAGGAAAAATTTCAGTAATAAATATATAAATGTGCAAAACGTTCTGGTAATACATGGACATTATCACATATAGATGGGAATTGAATTCTGGAAGCTCACCCTCCAGCTCTTACAAGCTTAATAACTTGACTTCCTGCCCAAACCATTGCCATCACTTTCAGAAATCTGCAATTCATTATAATGTTGCCATCATTTGTCTATTTTTATTAGTATTTAGGAGATAAGCAGTTACCTTTCAACGGCAGCACCATAACCCATTTTTCCAGGAGCTGGAGCAATATAAATCCTAGCAAGTGAATTAAATAGTGTTAAACAGCCAAAGGATCTCCACTGAGCAACAAGCCATAGAGCAACACCAATATAAATCCATGAACAAGATTTTCTTTGGACAATGATGCTTCCAAATTTTGCTCGTCAGATAGATCAAAAACCAAAACAAATCTCACCAGTTTCACAACAATCTTCACTGCCAAACTCAATACATTATAACAATTTGACCATCGTCAAATATAAGTAGTCAAACATATCAAGCAAATGATGAGGGATGGCAGAACAATCCTAACCTCTAAGTATTTGTTCAATCATTTTATGGGTGGGTGGAGAAAGGACAGGACAGAAGGAGAGCATTGGTTTGGGAATTGGTGCAAAAAAAGCCGAACAAGAGAAGGAACAGTTAGATTTTCTTTTTCCACTATTTGTGTGTTTCAGCATAAGGTAGAGTGTTCAAAAGCAGAAATGATACTTAGGAGCATCTTCACCTCACAAGCTTTATTAACATCCTCGTTTTTCCTGTGCACATAAAAGGAAATATATATCAATTTATTCTGAAAATTATTCCACTCACCATACGAGGAGAAAGGTTGTGAGGCAGTATTCAGAAGCCTGTACGACAATATTCCAGAAATCCCATATCTCTTTAGTTTCCTCGGTAACCTGACCAATCAAACCAATAATAAGAATTTGGCATAACGAAAACTATACACAAACAGCACAAAGAAAAACAGAGAAGAGATACATAAATGCGTCCTAAAAAAATATTTAAGTTCCTTTCTATTAATGAAATATAATTAAATATTTAAGTTCCTTTCTATTAATGAACTCTAATTATTCAGACAATAATTCAGTACTTGAAGCTCTAAGAATAATGAATTTTCTTACTATTTTTTTCCCAGTTAATTTGGCTCAGACTGTGATTTGAATTCACAACCTCATAGCCTTAGAAACAGACTTTAAATAATAACTCAATTTTCCATACATAACAAAACTAATTCTATTGCAAATAAAACACATTAATTCATGTATAAGTGCACAGCTAGCATCAAAATACTCATTAAAAAAGATTAATTTAATGTATAAGTGAAGCAATAAATACTCATTGGATGAAGGTGACTCTTGAGTAGCTTCAATTTTTTCATCTGAACCTGAAATTTCTTAAAAAATTGATGTATAAGTGCAGAGGTAGCATCAAAATAGAACTAGTAACTAATTATAAAGTGAGCATGTATACCTTGAGGATTAGACCAGAAGCCTGAGGTTCATATCAACCGTAAAACCATAATAAGCATGCATGCACTCCAACTTAATTTTAAAATTCCCAATGATGTAGAATCTGTGACTGAAATTGTTTTGGGCATTTTTTGAGCAGAGTCGTGGAGGGCACAGCGAAGAATTCCTCAAATTCTGGAGTGAAGAAATCGATATGCAGAGCAGCTTCTTATTGCAACCCGAAATTTCAATGAAAAAAATATATATAAATTGATCGATGGAAGTTATTAAAAATAAATAACAAAAAAAAAAAAGGAATTATATTACCAGGTGATGCAACGACTACGAGTAGCCTCTGATTTTCAGCGAGAAACACATCGCCGGAATAAAACTAAGAAGCGTCCTATTATAATTATTAAAAATAATTATTTATTTTTATTTTTTTATTTAAACTGAAATGAACCGAACCGGCTGGTCGGTTGGTTGGTAGGATGGGTCGGCTTTGGCAAGAATGGACGGACGGCATGGCTGAAGTTCTGGTGTGGGTCCACTGTTTGCACCAGTTATCGTTCGTGATTCAAGTCTCATAAGATGGAAAAAGCTCATCATAAACTTTTTGGCTTCTTTTCTTTAGTTTCTATTTATATACTGTCAGGATATTCTGGAATCAGTTTACACAAGCCTCTCCCTTTCTCTGGTATTCTGTGCGTGCTGCTTAGCAAGCATCAGCATTTCTTTCCCAAAATGTTTGCCATCTCATTGCTTCGTTCAAAGTGATAATGATATCTGAGTTATATACGTGTTATTTCTTTCTCTAACAAATGTAATCTTAATGCATATAGCAAATGATCCCCACCCTACAGGTGAAAGTGATGCCTCCAAGAGGTTTCGGTTTCAATTCTCACTAAAGATGAGCTCTTTAATAGGGATTTATAATCCCATTCTCTTCTAGCGACAATTAACCTTATAATTAATTTATTGTAAAATATTTAATCATACGACACTGCCAAAAAAAAAAAAAAAAAAGCATATTTACATCATCCATGGACTGTTGCCATGTATATGAAGTAGATAGGACAGAACCCCATTTTGAATATATTCAGCTTATTAGCAAATCAACAGAATATATATACTCTTCATTGATATCTTTGAGTAAGATGAATCTGATCAATTACAAAATTGCAAAACAAGTACCATCAAATCTTGAATAACTACAACATATAATAAGGCATCTCATTTATTTGGTTTGAAAATTTTTGTGTTATAAGATATTGAGCTAATACCATTATTATTGTTTTAGTCTTCCTTCGAATGCATATAGAATAAGTATAAATGAGTGTTTAAATTAGACCAAGTACAAATATGGATACTAATGATCACTTTGAACAAGGTAAAACAGGTGCTAATTAAGGACAGCAAAAAGGTTCTTTAGAAAACCAACTGCGAAATTGGCTTCACATAAGCTGTAGCTTTCAGTGTCCGGCTAGATCAAGGCAAAGTAAGCGTCACCGTGACAATCAGCAACAAAGAGCACCATTAATAAATCACTTGCCCACAAAGAGAGACTTCGTCCAGCAACTTGAAGCCTCGTGATTATCAGCTACCGTCACAATATGCTCTCGTCTTTTGGCTGGAGAGTTATAGGCAACAACTGTGGTCTTAGAAGGCACATAGTAATGACCAACATATAAGAAAAACCTGGATTATTGGTTAATACTTAATAGCTTCGATATCCAAATATGCACTAAGGCTAACTTCGTGAGATACAAAGCTTGGATTCACCCCCAGCCCTTTTCCTATTGAATCTTCATCTAACTTTCTGGTTTATAAGCAGCATCAGTGACAACTCTTTTCTGAAAGTTCTTTTTCTAAGTTCTTCCTTTCACTTCTTCATTTCTTTTTTGGCAGTCTTCCTGTTGTAGTTGCATTCTCAGGATTTCATTTCAGGAAATCTGAAATCTAAATTCAACTCGAAAAACTATCATAAACATTCTTTTATAGCTTGCTCTTCTCTGTTAGATCACATATGCCTATAACTGAGCATAATAGTTGCACACATAATATTACCTTATACTATGCATAGTCCTTGCCTTAATTTGCGAAAATTGTGCTAAAATATGCATCGGATTTGTTATATTTCCTATTATATGCTAAATGAAGGAAGAATCAATCATAAGACTAACACAAAACATCTAGTGAAGCTATAAAACATACAGAAGAAAAAGATTTTTAATGTTTTTATGTCCTCTGTTATGTTCTTTAGAAACAAGACCATCTTGACAGGTCAAAGAGTGAAATCCTAGAAAACAAGTTGTATAAGCCATGTCTGCAGAAGCTCAACCCCAACGAGTAGTAGTGATACAAGATGCATCCAGGGATGTTAGTCCAAGAGCAATCAGATGGCTACTTGAAAACTTCTCATTTAAGCCTGGAGATGTGCTTATACTCTTTGGAGTGCTTCACCAGGTTAATAATCCTAGTACGTTATCTTTCCCGGGAGCTGGAAAACTCAGTAAGAATTTCCGTTTAGATTTTCTTCATCATAATATAGAATTTCCGTTTAAATTTTCTTCATCATAATAACAATAAGAAAAGAGTAACATTATCAATAAGCTCAAATCATATATGGACAGGAAAAACATATAAATTTTGCAACTTTGTAACAACCAATTCATGCTACTAACATTATTTTCCCTTTCTTCCTCTTCCCCATTTCTTTTATTTTTTCTCTTCCTTGTCTGCTGCATCTGTTTCTGTTTTTTTTCTTTGCCCCTTTTTAGTGGGATACAAGGTAAAGGTGGACTCGAGCTCGATATTTGGGGTGAACCCAAAATACATTCAAGACGAAGTTGCAAAGAAGATAAAAGATTACTCTACCAATGCAGAAATCATGGGAATTTCTAAGCACTGTGAAGTGGAACAGGTTAGTTTATAAACTTAATAATCTCAGGGCCAAACTGGTTTCTATTTTCTTTCCTTTTTTTTTTCCTGAATCATGAATTCCTGACACAGATTAGTTGTATGTATCCATTTGATGATCTATATGACCTGAAAGAGCCTTGCCATCCACTCCATGTGAATGGCCGTGTTCTATTTTTATGGTTTCCTTTTGTTTTAATTCGTTATTGGTTAGTGGTATTTGGCTTATAAACTGGCTAACCCACCATCAAAACAAACTTGAATGATTCTTGTTAGTTCTTTTTGTAAGGCATAGTACAAAGAATTTTATGGATATCAAAAGGCCTGTCAGTAAGTAAAGGTCATTGTAAGGAGAAGTTACATGCTTGATGAGATCAATTTTGGGCTCAAAATTTTTCAGGTTGAGTTCCATATAGAGGTGCGTCCAGGAGCTACTCCAAAGGTGGTTGCTGTAAAAGCTGCTAAAACTTTTAAGGCCACATGTGTGGTACTGGATAGGTCTGTCAAATTTTCGGGCTAATAATTCTATATTTTAACAAAATTTGTAAATATATAATGCATCAAATTATGCAAGAGCAGTACTACATGGATTCCAGAAAAAGTTATCAGAACCTGATTTTTGCTTTTAATGTGCTACGTATGTTGCTGCTGCTGCAGGAAAATGAAGAAAGACAAGAATTACTTCATGGAGAGGCTCCAATGTGGGATATCAAGGATGAAGCGCAACAATACAGTTGAAGTATTGAGGGGACCAAAAGCAAGGGTGAATAGAATAAATCCTCCAGAAAGAAGCATTATGACCAAAGGACAAGTGAGATATGATGAAATGTTACCTGGAAGCCCAAGGAAAAAAGACTCTTGCCATGGTAAGTGTTTTATTGCCACGTGAGGATGTGTCTAACAGACTAATGGTCTAATAAATACCTCCACAGACCATAAACAAGAATCTAAATTTGATCTATTGTTTGCTTTGGATTGTCTAACACCTCCGGATGTAAGCTCAGGCAAGGAAGTACTTGTTGATTGCATCAAAGAAATTCCATGCCACAGTCATAGCCAGTCAACTCAATTTTCCAAGTCCTCATCGGATGATCATGTCCTGATACCTACTGCTTCAACTTCAACTGTGGGGTGTCATGAAGCTTCAGGTTCTAGTTTAACTGAGGCAAGACTCTCCCCCTTCAACTATCAAGAGGAAGAGTACACAAATATGGAGCGAGAAACTGTTGGAGAGCAATCCCCATTTTCAAATGCAGAGAGCAATCCTCATCATGGAGGTCAAAAGGAGAGTCCAAATGAACAAGTGAAACAGCCAAGTAACTATGATGATTGGATGGGAGGAGGTCGAGGTCCAACAGATGAGATGTTCAACAGTTCCATTTGCTCAATTTGCAAGAATAGGCGACCAAGGGTTGGATGGAAGAGAGACTTCACTTATACAGAACTTCATGCTGCTACTGAAGGATTTTCACCCAAGAACTTCCTATCTGAAGGTGGTTTTGGTCCTGTTTACAGAGGAGAGCTGGGAGGTCTGAAGATTGCCGTTAAACAACTCAAAAGTGCTAGCTGCCAAGGAGAGAAGGAATTCAAGTCTGAAGTTAATGTACTTAGCAAAGCTAGAAATGAGAATTTGGTGATGCTGTTAGGTTCATGCTCCGAAGGACGTCAGAGGTTGCTTGTTTATGAATATATCTGCAATGGTTCATTGGACAAACATCTATCAAGTAAGAATGAAATATCCCAGAATATAATCCATCATAAGCCTAATCTAAGACTTATGTTCATTAACAATGATGCAGAACACAGCCGCAGACCTCCGAGCTGGGAAAAGAGGATGAGAATAGCTTTAGGAGCTGCAAAGGGCTTGCAGTATCTGCACGAAAACAACATCATCCACAGAGATATGAGGCCAAGCAACATCCTTATAACCCATGATCATGAAGCACTGGTAATAACACATGCTTTCATACCTATAAACATTGGCAATAATAGTTAACTTAACAATGTTTAATCTTCCAGCTTGGAGATTTTGGTCTTGCAAGAATTCAACATGATGATTCAGATCACTCCTGGGAGACAAGAGTTGTGGGAACTCTGGGATACTTGGCACCAGAATATGCAGAATGCGGGAAAGTGTCAACCAAGACAGATGTTTATGCCTTTGGGGTGGTGCTGTTGCAGCTTATCACTGGACTCAAGACTACAGACAAGATTCTTGGCGGAAAAAGTCTTGTGGGATGGGTAAGAAAGCTTTAATACTTGCTCTTGACTGTTCTATATTCTAGGAGATCCTTATTTGAGCTGAATTCTTTGTGCAATTCAGGCAAGACCACTGTTAAAGGAAAAGAACTACCCAGATCTTATTGACTCTAGGATCTTGGACTCCCATGATGTGCATCAGCTCTTTTGGATGGTTCGAGTAGCAGAAAAATGTCTCAGCAAGGATCCTCAAAAGAGATTAACAATGGATAAGGTAAATCTTCTGCGCATTGCTTTGCAACATCAATGGCACAAAGATTACTGAAACATGTACTTGCTTTTGCATAGGCGCGTATCGTGATTTCATGCTTGAAATTAGGCAAGCACTTGATCACTATACTGTTAGAACAATAGCATCAACTTACTCTAGCTAAAACTATCTGATGACATTGCAGGTGGTTTATGCCTTAAATCACTTAATCAAAAGTGACCCAGCATGTGGAATCAAAGGCTACTCTACAGTGCAATCAAATTCAATAAGTAGCACTCCAGACTCTTATGATTCACGAGACGATGATTCCATTTTTACTGTGGAAACTTCAAGCAGCATGAGCCAGATGAGTGCCAGGCTACCACCATCACCTCCTTTAAGACTTCCAGCTTCACCACCAATACTGTCTAGTAACTATTTCTATAAGAGGATCACTGACATCCACAATTCATGAGTGATCAGCCTCCTGCAGTGGAATAGACAGTGTAAGGCAGATGAAAACTTCACAGGGTAATACTGTCTTATTTAGATATGATATTCCCACAACTTATGATGATGATTAATGCAGGCTGATTGTCTTCTTTTTGTTTTTGTATGTTTGGTTGGATTCCATGTTATGTAAAGCTGTAAACTCTCTATATGTAAACATAATCTTCATAAAAGTAGTTTCAATAATTTATTACCTTGAACAACATCATTCGAGGGAAAGATTATGGCAGTAGAACATGGATTGTTCAGACTCAGATAGAGAAAGATTCCAGCATTCTAAGCTGGAAGTGGACTGAACACAGATGGATGAATTGGATCAAGATACCCTTGAGAAGATACCGGTCAACATGTCATTTGACCATATTGTTGAAAATAACACAACATTATTTGTTATGGAAATTTAATAGCCCGTAAGGCTACAAACCCCAAAAATCAGTGCAGATTACATAGCAATAGGCTAAAACTACAATCATCACATCAAGCGTTCACAATCAAAATTAAAACTTTTTCCTAGTTGATTATGGTTCAGAACTCGATGGTATGATCCAATCAACTCAAATTCAAAAGAGGTGCTTTATAATTTACTAGTAAATACGCCGGTTGAAGCAAACAAAAATGGCATAAATTACCATTAACAGTGATTTAATTACGAGCTAATTTTATTGCAATTAAAAAAATGATTTTCGTCATTACAAACCCTCATCTTTTATTAATATTACAATCAAATTTAATTAGTTATTTTTTATCGAATCCTAACTAAAAATATACCATTTTATTTGCAGCCAAATAAATTTTTTTAAAAAAAAAAAATCTACTTAAAAAAATGTCAAATCCAGATAAATGTAGCAAAAACTTGACATTAATCAATTTATTGGAATTAGTTGCAATAATAGTAGTAAAAGTTGAATGACCATAATGATAAAAATAATTTGTTTATAACTGAAATAGAATTTAAACTATAATTGAGTGTCAGAGTACAAGTCGCCCACAATGTAACTGCATATATATATACACAAACACTGCACTATATGAACAAATCCACCATAAACTCTAAAGGGGCAATCATACGTAAAAAGAGGCATGTAGAGCATTCCAATGCACAATGCAACATGGCACAGGTTGAGTTGACAATGCCAACTTAAAAAAGCTCTTTCTGCAGTTGCGCAAGAACAAAGAAGAGTTGTAGAAAAGTTAAGCAAATCAAACATTGTTACGTGTCATGTCCCTAACTCAGTTCTGCTTGCTCTGTTCAAATCCCCAAAAAAACCACAACTAAATCTTAAGCCCAAGATAAAAGCAATATCTAAGCATGTGACAAAAAACAAATATAATGCATAAAGTGACCAAAAGAAAGAGTTGAAGTCCATAGTTATTCTACAATTTAACAAAAGCCGCAATGCACGTGTGTACCTCAATGAGTTCCATATTGGAATACATGCATTACCCTGTCTCACATAGTAAACCGAAAGCCACAAATAAAATAACCTCAATTTAGGCAAATTTTACCACAAGTCTTACTCTAAATGGCCTTTGGCTGGTCCAGCAGGCACCAGGCCTAGACCAGACTACCCCCCAATTGAAGATATGATTAACACAAATGAAGCAACAAATGTATCCAAAGTTCATAAATTTGATAGGAAGTAGTTTTCAAGGGAGTTCAAACATTTGACAGACAGCAGGCATGTTATTCCATGCACAAGAATTAAACCCCCATCCTTGATTTGACGTAGAAGCACCAGTAGACATTTGCTTATAATCACTGCTCAAATCATCACCGAGAAGGGTTGCCATGTTTTCAGTCAAATTGAGTTGGTCCTTAACATAGCTAGAACCCTGCCCAAACCAATCAGAAGCAATTAAAGCATCAAGGCGAGTAATATCCAACCGGGTAGTGGATTTTTTCTCTCTTTCTGGACTCCAAGCTTGATCAACTAGCTCTGATTTTACCTTGGAACCTGCAGAACATTCAAATATATATTGAATTACTGCAATCCAAGCAAGTGTAGACTATGAGTGTGCAGCAAAAAATTTAAAATGGAGACACCCAGAAAAAAATCCTAGATTGAAAATTGAACTAGTTTTTGGAGAAAGAAAATTTGCAGCGAAACCGCTAGAAGTGTTCGGAATAATTCCAGTTTTGCATAAAATGGGAAACCACTTGCAAAAATCCAAGACAATAATTCTAGTTTAAAACATTATTTTTTACAATGTTGCCCTTCACAATGCTTTGGACATGAATTGTAACTACCATCCTTAATAAATCCACAAGTGATTACCAGTAAAGGTCTCAGTAGGTGGTGGATCATCCAAAGAACTCCCACTGGTGCCTATAGGAGCGCACTCATTGAAAAGAGAAGTTGCAGTATGACCCAATGGGGAAAGGGGATTGCCATAGTCTTCCCCTTCTGTCTTGCAAATGTTCAGGGCAGCACTTTCAGCAAGTTCACCAGGAGTAACAGTAGATGAATTTGAACTCTTGTCCGATGAATGATTTTTTGCGCTGCTTAGAGTTTTAGACTCATGAAGTAAGGCATCCAATAGGCCACTATTACATGGAGAACACTCAACTGTCCCTACAGGTGGAGACTGGATAAAAATGTCAACAGTTTCAAGTAAATGTGGTGGGGATGTCCCCCAGCTACCTAAGTCATTTTCTGGATATTGGAGTGAAGGGAGCTCCATCTTCAGAGGCCCAGAGGTGGGCCTAGAAGTAGAGAAACCGCCATTTGCAAGGGCATGGCTACCCTGATTGTCACCAAACGACTGTGGGGTTTTGTTAATGGGATCAGGATCAAATGGAAAAGACAAACCAAAGGATTGAGCAACTTTGTCACAAGAGTTATCCTGAAACTGGTCAAAGGAGAACTCAGCTTTTATGCCACTGTAACCAGGAATTAAGGTTGCGGATTCTCGAAGACGCTTCTGGCGATGCATTGAAGGTGACATGAAGCTATCATATTGAGAAGAACCCAGACCTTTCATCAGCATGTTGCTTGCAGTAATATCAGGAAGCTCAGGGGCAAAAGGCAAGATGCCTTGGTTGGCCTTTAAACTGTCAAATATAACACCAGGTATCTCATAAATGTTGTTCCGCAAGAGATCTTGATGGCTTTTGTCCCCAATATTGATTCCGCTAATGTTCAGGCCTTGTTGGCTCTCCTGCAATGCTTGCAAAGAGACATCAGGAGGATAAAGTGGTAACCCAGCCCTCTGCCGCCTCTTAATTCGAGTGTTCCAGTAATTCTTTATCTCATTGTCTGTGCGACCAGGCAACTGGTAGAAGTAAATGAGAGAAATTATCATTGGTCAAGAGGTGATTCATCTTTGAGAACACAAACTTAGCAATCTCAATGGGCAATGGTTGCATGATGCCATGCACAAAATTAGATATAGAGATATAAAATCTCCATTTAAAAATTCATTGCAATGAATGTACTCATCAAATTGTAATATATGCAATACACTGTGCCAGCTGACAGATGAATTTTATCCTGAAAAATGTATAGTATAAGAGCCAGAATCTGCATGGTAGATCATAATCTATATTCCAAGGGGAAATTCCAAGGAACTGATGAGCATTATAGTTTCCTTTCTCATTTCCAAACATTCACAAGATTTTCTTGACCACAAAACAGTGAGAGAAAGGCATCTAGTTTGATTTTAATGTACAAATTTTTATAATCCTCACAGACAGATAAGTTTTCACATGCAGCATTCTGCATGTATCATGACAAGTCTTCAGGAGAAAAAAAAAAAAATCTGACCCAAATTGACGAATATTTACTACAATTAATTGAAACCAAGTTTATTGCTCTTCATTACCAATCCTTTCTTTTTTACTGGTACAATCATACACAGGCATTTATCTATTTCCACTTTACCCTATTTCCTTTAAAGAAGGGAGGACATGTGAGAGAGGAGGGATGATGGCAATCCCTGGAAGTATATACTTAAGTAATATTGCTTTTTGCTTGTTTGTATGATGCTTTTTGCTTGTTTGTGATAAGTAGATAATCATACAACCTCTCTACAGACAATAAAGTTCCCAGAGGTTCCAAAATAGAGGTCAGGGTACTAGTGCAAATCTCAAACACCAAGGATAAGAAATTCATATCAGAAACATGCACGTAATGTCATGCAGATCACTGCATGAATTACGCTGAATGCTTCACCATCCAAACCTCAAATCAATACACATAATTATTCAATTACTAGAAATTTTTATAAAAGATCACAATCTTGGGAAATTTCCTTTCCAAAATTTGAATCAAACCAAATATGTTAAGGCATTTTAGCACTCCATATTTAAGTTAAAAGAACTTCTTTGAACTTGGTGTATTATGTTATTTGTAGACATAAGGAGAAAAAAAAATAATTGAAAGGGTATAGAAGTAAAAATTTTTGTGGCTGCCAGGTTTCAGAAACTGATCTATCAAAATTCAAAAAGATGTACCAAGCTCTCAAAAACTGAAACACAATTGCATAAGAACGTCCTGATTAGAAATTGTACACTAGCTTATAGGCGATGCTAGATCACATTTTTCTTCACAATTGCCAAGTACAGCTAGTTGAAAATTACTTTCTGTTAATAATTTTGGACCAACCTGTTTTAAGTACACTTCCACTAAAATTAATATGCAACACAATTGAAAGGAAAAAGGGCAATATACTGCACAAATTAAAGGCAGAATAGACTTACATGTGCAGCCATGCGTGCCCATTTGTTTCCCATCTTGGCATGGAGTTCAATGATTAGCTGCTCTTCTTCTTGAGTAAATGCTCCTTTCTTTAAGTTAGGCCTCAGATGATTTGCCCATCGTAATCTGCAGCTTTTGCCACACCGGGAAAGCCCTGAGTGCTTCTGAACAGCATTCCAATTGCCCTCCCCATGCTTCTTCACATATTCTATCAAAATTGCATCTTCAGCAGATGTCCATGGCCCTTTC